>VWPV01030857.1:0-20671 GCA_013389885.1 Geococcyx californianus | reverse complement strand
AGCCCCTTAAGGTCCTTCTTGGAATGAAGGGCCCAAAACTGAAGGAAGAGAGAAACCTTCTCCTTCAGGGGGACGGTCAGCACCCAGTTGAGAGGCCTGAGGGTGCCTGGTCCCTGCAGGCAGCCCCCGCAGCCACGCTGCGCAGCAAGGGGCAGCAGGATGCCTGGGTTCCTCTCCCTCCTGCAACTCTCCACAAGATGCATCCCCCTCCAGGTAACGTTGCAGGGGTGTCCTGCAGGGATCACCCCGCTCACGCATGCAACGAGGTCGTAGACACCCGGGAAGGATGGTTTACACTGGACAGACACACAGCCACAGCCAACACACCTTGGGTCGTGATCTCTGGCTCCTTCACATCAGTACCTGGGCAAAAGGGCCAAGGAGAGGCTATCAGTGGGATGTGGGGCTGGGATGCTCCCCCTGATGCTGCCCACGGGTTCCCCAAGATGGGGAGCACCTCTTCCACCTCTCCCAGCCTCTGAATTAGGACTCATCCTCCCATAAAAGCCGAACCCTTGAAAGGGCGGTGACAGAGGGTGCCCCCTTGCTCGCTCCAGCATCCCGCAGCCTGTCCTCTGCCAGGTTATTTACAGCTGATCGGAGGCCTCTTTGCTGGGTACCTTTGGGCAGTTTGCAGATCCAGTCCAGCTGGGCTTCGCACTGCATGGGCATCCACTGCAGCGAGGCCAGGTCCAGCACCACGCAGGTCCGGATGTCGTCGTCGTCGTAGTTACTGCGGTCAAAGTTGCGGTAGAAAAACTGGGGATCAAGAGAGATGGGCGGTGTTGGGCATTTCCACCAGCGCCAGATTTGGCCCTCTTGCACCCCAAATGCCAACCGCAGTCATCTTGTCCCAACCCACAACCCCAGCCCCCAACTCACCCCCATCCCATCGCTCCACCTCCAGCTCCTGTCCCCCGTGGGGTCCCGGCGGTTCAGGCCGATCCAGAACCAGTGCTGCTCGTGGACCTCCGGCTCCGACTCCCTGCAGGGAGCCCAGGGTGAAAAAGAGTGAGAACACAACCTCTTCCAAACCAGAGCGGTTTATAGTTATATACAAATATATTTTTATAACCTGGCCTGGTTTTGTTTGCTCTCAATGCCTGCTGTGCCCCCGATACCCAAAGGCAAGAGCTTGGGTGACAGGCACGCTGGCTCTGGGCTGAAGGAGCTTTAAGCCCAAGCTCCATCCTCAAATTACACTGAATTTCCTGCACTTCTCCTGCATCCCCTGTTCAGTGGAGCCACACCAACCGACGCGCTTTCTGCACACGCGGTCACACTTGCAGAGCCCCATCCGTGCCTGGTCCGCGCACGCCAGCGCACAGGGATGGGTGTGAGCTTGTGCCGTGTGCTTGCACAGCGGGATGTGCGTCAGCGCAGCCAACCCCTCACCCAAAAATCTTGTTGAGGGTGTTGGCAACGAAGTGTTCCTCCTCGTAGCTGCCCAAGCTGAGCAGCTGCGCCCCCAGCTCCCGGCAAAACTCCTGCGCAGCGATCCACGTCTTCTTCTCCTGCAGTTTTTCAAAGTTGAACACCTGGGGAGGGAGGAACCGGCCACGGAGGGGGCTCAGCACCAGGGGAGGAGCAGAGTGTCCCCCCCACACCCCTGGGCACGCTGCCACCACCCAGTCCGAGCCAGGTGGGGTTTGGGCACCAAAATGTGTTTCTTCACCCGTCTGCGCTAGCAGAGAAGCACACGCACCCCCAGCACGGGCAGGGTGAGCCCCCCCAGCACCCCTTACCTTGTAGCAGTGACGGAGCTTGGAGTCGGAGCTCCATCCCGGGGGGCAGGGGGCGGTGAGGCTGGGCGTGGGGTAGGGGCTGGGCAGCTCAGGGTTGACCGGCGTGCCCAGGTTCTGCCGGCAGATGTACTTGGCCTTGAAGGTGCTGCAGTTCTTCACCTCCCACAGCCCCATGGAGCTGCCGGTGGCCAGGGCCACGCAGCCACCCTTGTTGTAACCTGGAGCGCTCACGAGAGGGGGGGGATGCCAGCCTTAGGGATGGACCATCCAGGCACCAGAGCCAGCCCTCACCACACATGGAGAGGACATCCCCATCCCACCCCCACAGGCACCCCCTTACCGGGCTGGTCGCGGTTCCAGTGGGTGTACGTAACCTCATCGCCGCTCAACCAGCGGAAAGCACCCGTCTCGTTGATGTCCTGCAGTGCTGTCCAAAAATACTCCCCGTCCCAGCCGTAGATGAGGCTGCTGACATAGGCCTGCTCGAACCTGGAGGGGCAGAGAGAGTGGGCGACTCTCTGAGCTCAGGTGCTGAGCAGCCCTTCCCACCCCACGCTGCACAAGGGCCATCGGCAAAGCCCAGCCTTGGGGGACTGGTGTTGGGGCAAACTCAGCGCGGTGCTGACCTGTTGGTGATGGTGACCAGTGTGGAGCCATAGTCAGAGCACGTCTTGCGAGCGTCGCTGTAGGGGACGCGGTCCTCGCCCAGCCAGAAACAGGAGGGGCTGTGCCACTTCCAACCCTGGGGATGGGTGACAGGGGACATCCACCACCACTCACCCCAGCCCTCCCCAGGGGGACAGGAGTGAAGCCAGAGTGGTGAGAGCAACATCCCACATCCCCTGCCACCACCTCCACCTTCTCTTGGGAGGTCTCCTACCCCCAACCACCCTGGCTTGACCTTGCTCAGCTTTGAGTTCCACCAAGCCCCTGGGCCCAGAGGACACGGCTGCAAGGAAAACAAACACCCAGGCAGCATCAAAGCTGGGGAAACATCTCTCCCTGCCAATGTCCAGCCCTGGCCGGGGCGCGGGGAGGGGAACACAATCCTCCTCTATACGCCGCGGGGCCGAATCCAGAGCGAGTCCCACCACAGCCTGCTTTAATCCCCTGCCTTGTTGATGTTGGAGCCTCTCCGGGGCTGGAGACACAATAGTGCCTGTTTTCTGGCAGAGCAGAGAGCGGGGTGGCCCCGGGGCTGGCAGCAGCGGCACAGGGAGGGACACGGGGGCTCGTCTGCGAGAGGGGACACACATGTGATACAAGAACACGCTGGGGTGGGAAGGGGCTCAGCCAGGGAGGCAAGAGACCCCCAGGCTCAGAAAGCCCCCTGGCACAGTAGGAAACATCTCTGGGGTCCCCGAGCATTGGAAGGACTCTGGGGGACGTGTGCCGTCTGCAGCATCAGCAGCACGGTGGGGAGGGAAGGAGGAAGAGATCAAGAGGAAAACGACCTCAAATCACAATTTTTCCCTCCATTGCCTACTCCTGCAGCCTCTTCCCACAGTCAGCAAAGCCAGGTATAGACCCACCAGCTGGGTCCCACCTGAAACAGCATGGATGGCCCTGAGCCGCCAGGACAACAGCCTGGTATCGGAGACTACAGGTCCCTGATGTCCCTAGAAGGGTCCCCAACCAGCCCTGGGCCTCAGCATCACTAAAACCACAATGGGTGCTCTCAAACCCACCGAGTGCCAGAGCAAGCTCCTGTGATCCCGAAAGGGCCAGGATGAGACCGTCAACCCCAACTGCCTCCTCCAGCTCCTGATCCCAGCATGCCCTCACGTCTCTCCCTAGCTCTGCCCTCCCCTTTGCCCAAACCTCCATCCCCCATCACTTCTTCTAAAGCTGTTGCAAAAACAAAAGGGGGGTTGGAAAGAGTGAGAAAAAGCAGCAAAGCCACCAAGAAAAACCAGCACGGTGGCTGAAGCGGACCAGGACCAATCCTCTGAGCAAGATGCTGTCTCATCTCCATCAGTCTCTGCATCAGAGGGAAACGGTTCCACTGAGGATGACGAGGGAGAAGGATGGGACAAGGTCTTTCCTCACTTCCTATATCCCTCCCAGTTTGTTTCCCAGCGGGTGCATCTCTCTGCTGGGCACCCAGTGCCAGTGTAAGATTGACTGGAGAGGCAGCTGGGAGAGGACACTCCATAACGCCTTAGGACTGCTGTGGAGACAAGCAGGATGGGTGGTAGTGGCACATTGTCCCCAGTAGCCACTGACACCAGGGCACTGGTTGGCAGCCCCACAGTCTGGCCCAGTGTGCCAGCTCCGGCAGAGCTCAGGGGTTGTCTCTGCTGCAAGGGGGTAAAGACCTGAGAGGAGCTGCCTGGGTAGCCCAGCAGCACCTTTGGGAGCCGGCCCGGAGGGGCTGCTTGCTAGTCTGAGCGCGAGCTGCCTTGCTTTGAAACGCTGGGAGACGTTCAAGAGCGGCGGTGATGCCAGGCTGGCTGCTCGAAGACTTTAAAGAGGCACAAAAGCCACTTCCCAGCAAGCGTGGGAACAGGGCAGCCTCAGCCCTGCTCGGCAGCTGGGGAAACTGAGGCAGAGGACGGTCTGGGTGGGAACCCGCCAGTTTGGTGGCTGTGTCCCCAAAACACCCTTCTCCTGCCCAGAGAGCACAGGCTGCCGTGGCAGGGCTGGCAGCTGCCCCCGTCTTGCTGGGCTCCCATGTGGAGCAGCTTTGCTGCCGGGTTCTGGCACATAGAGAGGCGAGGGGGGGGGTGTGGATAATGAATGTCCCTGCTGAAAACCAAGCCAGCTGAAAGGGGAGGATCTTGGATGATGGAGACATGCGTTTTGTCCCAGTTTCTTTCTGCAACCCCATGCAACCATGGAAGCGACGGGCTCAGCAGCACCAGGATGCTCTGTCGCCGCAGCAGCCCCGCAGCTCTGGGTGCTGCTCCTCAGGGCTCTCTGAAATGGTTTTGAGGAAGAGGTGCCCCACAACCTTGAACCTCAGGCAGTGCCAAGGAGCAACCAGAGCCACCTCCTGTCCCTGGTTCCCCTCACCTTTCGACATCCATGGTCATCCTCCTCCTTCTCCTGGCTCACCCGGCCAGGCTTTTTGCAGATGGAGGGCAGGGTCTGGTTGCACGGGCTGTCATTCCACCTCCCTTCCTGCACAGTGGGGACAAAAGCAGGGCTGAGTCTATCCAACAGCCTGGAAAATTTCCCAAACCCATCCATCTCCACCTTGGGTGCACAGACTTTCCTTCCCTACATCAGATCCCCAAGGATGCTGTGCTGGATCTCAAGCAAGGATGAGCAAGGTTGAACCCCAGCTGGAGATGGTGCCCAAGGTACCCCTTCCCCTGCCATGAGGATGCAGCGCTCTCTGTGCAGGTGCAGGAGGAACCCCCCACCCTGGGCTCTCACCGGTCCCCAGATGGTCACGCAGTCTTCCAGGCTGTCACGGAAGTTGTTGGGCTCAAAGGGGTGCCAGTACGTGAACCTCACGGGTGTCCCATCCGACCACTCGAAGTTCATCTGCAGCTTGAGGTCATTTAGGCCAATCCAGAGCTCTTCCACATCTGCCAAGACAGGAAGATCAGGGCTGAAATTCCCTCTGCCTGGCTGAAATCTTGCAGAAATCCCTCCCGTGACATGAGCTGCTCGTGATGGAAACACATCTCAGCAAAGCATCTGCTCAAACCCCACCACAGGGCTCAGCCTCCAAGCCCAGCAGTGCCAGCAGGCAGGAGGGGGCATGGCAAGGCAGCTCCTGCCTGCACGGATGGGAACTCGGAGTGGGGAAACCAGGACATTTGCCAATATTTTTCCAGAGAGGTGCTGGCAGCAGCAGAATGGTAAAAGTCTGGACTCGTGGGCTCAGGTCCAGCGAGCTACTGGTTTTCAATCATTCCCTCCCACCCATCCCTGTATGGGAGTGCTGGCGCGTCCCCCACCTTCTCCACCCTCCTACAACTCCTGCATCCCTCGGCATTAACTCTCTTCAGCCGCCGCCTCTCCCTGCTCCCTGGTGAAGTCTGGGTTCCCCAGCACCCCCCGGGGTGGGTTTGGCTGCCAGGCTCTCCCTCTGTGCAGCAGGGCCAGGCTGTGGGCTCGCAGGAGCGCGGGATTTGGCCGGAGGGGCTGTGTTTGCATGGGAACAGAAAAATTCAACCCAAGCATGACCCTAACGTGGCGTGGCACGAGTCAGGTCCAGAGGGTGGTGGAACGGGTGCTCCCCTGTACCACCACATCATTGCTCGGGTTGAAACACCCCAAGCACCATCTCAGCTCCAACTCACCTCGGCATGGGGAACTTCAACCCAATTACACCTGGGTGAAGCCAAAACTGGGAAGAGAAAAATGGGACACCCCAGGCAGGCACTCCAGCTGCAGCTGACCTTGTCCTCATTGAACCACAGAATGGTTTGGGTTGGAAGGGACCTCAAAGCCTACCCAGTGCCACCCCCTGCCATGGGCAGGGACACCTCCCACTGCATCAGGGGGCTCCAAGCCCCATCCAGCCTGGCCTGGAACACCTCCAGGGATGGGGCAGCCACCACTGCTCTGGGCNCTCCAGCCCTTGGAGCATCTTCGTTGCCCCCTGTGGACCTTCTCCAGCAGTTCCATGTCCTTCTTATGTTGTGGATTCCAGAACTGGAGACCACACTCCAGGTGGGGTCTCACAAGAGCGGAGTAGAGGGCAGATGGTGTCCCGGGCAGATCCAGCAATAAGAGGTGCAGCCTCCTCCAGCAAGCCCAGCAGGACTTTTTTCCCCTTCTTTTTCTTCACTAACCAACTGGAATCAGTGCCATTCCCAGCTGCAGCTGCTTATTTTCTTCCTTAGCACCACAGGCTCCCAGGAACAGCTTTTACCTTTGCTGGATGCAGGATGTGTCCAGGGCATGGACCCCCCCCCAAGCAACACATCGCATCCCAGCATGGGGTCTCCACTCCCTTCACAGCCAGAAATCAATTCAACTTTGCACCTTCCATCGCAGAGAAGTGACCTTCCCACAGACCCCACAAATAGATGGGAAAGGTGCTGAGGGCACAGCAGGCTCCCCCTTACCTTGTTTGACCTGTTTGGTGACGAACTCCAGCTCAGAGAGGGTGTGGATGCTGACCAGGTCCCCCCCACTCCGCAGACAGGTCTTCTTTGCCTCCTGCCAGCTCTTCTTCTCTCCCACCAGGCGGTAGCAGTTGGACTGGAAGGGCTGCCAGCTGGGCTCACAGTCCACCTTCACCTCTGACCACGAGTCTGGCAGGACACAAGGCAGCCTGAGGGCTCCTGTCGCGTTCTCCAACCCTCTCCTTGGCAAGGAGAGGACCACGGGCAAAGACCCCACAGGATGCTCAGGAACCCAAGGCAAAGCAGCAGTGGGAAAGCTATGGCCAAAACGTAACAGCAAGGTGCAAGCAGTGGTGGCTTTAGAGCTCTGGGGACAACCCCAAATCCCTTCTGTTTGCAGAGGAGCAACAGCAGAGCAGAGCAGAGAGCTCTCGTCCCCTGGGGACCACAAAGGATCTCCCAATCCCCTTGATTCCTCCCCTACTGCCCAACCTAGAATTGCACCGAGCGCTTCTCAAGGGATGCTCCTTGAGGGAGACGTTTTCCAAATCTAGGGAACCCCCAGGAGCATCATTGCACACCCAGCAGGTGCACCAGGAGATCTCCACGGGCTGCTCCAACACGTGGGCAGCAGCATCTCCTGATGGGAGCACACCCGACCGCGATACGGGGCTGCTCGTCCCTCTGCTCACCCGTCAGGAAGGGGTCGGCCGTGGCGTTGGGCTTCTTCTTGCAGACGTAGGGGAGGGCGATGCCGCAGTCGCGGTTCTGCCACCCCCCGGAGGACTCGGTGCGGATCACCCCGCAGTTCTCCTCGCTGGGGTTGTCGGGCTGGTCTGGAAAGCAAGGCGAGCAGAGGACGAGCTGCTGAGGAGCTGGAGCAGAGCCACCAACACTGCCCACACCAGCTGGGCACAGCTCTCCCGGCTCCAACACCAGCAAAATCCCATTTTATTCCTTATCTTGCACAACAAAGATGTGACCCCACATGCCCAGGATTAATGATGGGGCCTCGACACACGGGAACCTGGAGCACCACTGTTTCACCTAGAAGCACTGATGGCTCTTGCAGGATCATGGTACCAGACCTGAACTGCTCCTGCCTGTCCCAAACCTCCTCTGAGGGTATCCCTGTCCCCACAAGAGCCTCTGGGTGACAGCAGTGGGCACAACCAGAGCAACTCTTGCAATGTGTCCTTCTGCCCCCCAGGCAACTCAGGGTTAAAGATGGGCATCTGAAGCTGGGGACTGCTCCTCAGCCACTTCCAGCACCAAGCTGGGATGCAATGACCCTCAAAGCAAGGAAGCTCAAACTAGGTTATCAACAGGGCCACCAGGGGTTTGCAGAGGTACCATTCCCCCTCCAGATCCACAGATGTTGGAAGCTGCTAAACAGCCCCATGGGCTCCCTGACCCCAGGCAGCCCAGGCCACTTCTCCTGCTATGAGGCCACCTCCAGTGGTCACGGCGGTTCCCCAGCCCCCGTCACCACCACAACCCTGTTCTCACCGCTCTCCCAGTTGAGGTACTTGAGGGGGGAGTTGTCAGACCACTGCCAGCCTCCATTGATGTCCAGGTCGTTGAGCCCAATCCAGAGCGTGGAACTGTACCCTGACAGCAGCCCTGAGACCAACACCGTCAGAGGGGCAGGATCAGTCCCCCCAGCCCCAACTCAACCCCCAGCTAGTCACCATCCTCAAACCAATGACCCAGGGCAGGCAGAACAACCAGGCACCAGCGATGACCATGGTGCCATCAGCTCTGGCCCAGGTGAGGAGGACGGGGGCACAGCCAGGCTGCTGTCATCTCACCGTTGATGTAGGTCTGCTCATGGATCTCGGTGATGCTCAGAAGGTTGGCTCCTTGCTGCTCGCAGCTATTCCAGGCCTCCCGCCACGACAGCGTCGACTGGAAGTTGAACTGGTAGCAGCTGTTGGTGAGGTGATCCTTGTCCCAGAAGGTCTCACAGTCGTTGCCTGCGGGGACAAGCAGGATGAGCACCCAACACAGCCTCATCCACCGCTCCAAAACATCCCAGTAGCCCAATAAACCCCAATAAACTGTGCTGCTCCAGCATCACAGGCTGTTGGTGGGAGGAGGGAGGAGGCAGGAGGGAAGGGGAGAGGCAGGAAAGCCCTCAGGAGGAATGGGCATGGGTTTTCCCTGTGGGATGCATCATCTCTACTTACTCTTTATGGGGCAGAAGCCCCATCGTTCATCCTTGCCGTAGTCCTGGGTGGTGGCACACCAGAGATGGCCGTCCTCCCGTCCCGTGCTGGTGCACTCGTGAAACCACTGGTTGTCATACTTGAAGGGGATGGTGCACGGCTTCCCGTGAGAGTTGCCCTGGATGGTGTAGATCTCTGCGGGAAAAGAGGGGCCCTTGCTCGAGGCAGCTTCTACAGGGGACTGGAAGGAGGTCTGGGGTGAGGGGTGTAGGTTGGCCCAGCAGAGGAGCTGGTAGCGTGCCCACAGGCTGCCCAATTCCCATCACCCCAATGCTGCCTGGTTTTATAGCTGAGCTACCTGGGCAGGATCCAAATTGGGGTTGTTCAGCTTAGAGGAAGCTGAGGGGAGACCTCATCACTGTCTACAAACCACCTCAAAGGAGGTGGTAGCAAGTTGAGTGTTGGTCTCTTCTTGCAAGTGACAGGTGACAGGACAAAAAATAATGGCCACAAGTTGCACCAGGGGAGGTTTAGACTGGAAATTAGGAAAAATTCCTTCACTGAAAGGGTTCTCAGGCCCTGGCAGAGGCTCCCAGGGAGGTGGTGGAGTCCCCATCCCTGGAGGGGTATAGAAGACAGGTTGATGAACTTCTTCAGGACATGGTTTAGTAGTGGACGGTTGGACTCGATGATCTCAAAGGTCTTTCCCAACCAGATGATTCTATGACTCAGTGATAAATGCTGCAGCACCACAGGCTCAGCTCATATTCAGGTCTAGTTTGGGTTTGGGATCATACTAATATTGAACAAGGCATTACCAGAGTACGGCACGGAGCACAGATCCTCCTCGGTGCCGTAAGTCCTCCACTGCGAGCCACGCGCCTGGTCCCCTCTGTCCAGGGATGAATTGCCCGGGCGGGCATTGAGATGCTGCGAGAGCTGCTCCCCGAGGCCACGGCAGCTCCAGCGCATGTTGACCGACTCGCGGTCGCACTCGTAGGTGGCCAAGGGGTGCATGCCTGCCGTGGCGTTGCCCCCGTGCCACGACACCCCCAGGCACTGCATGGCCCCCACGTTGAAGAGGCGATTTCGTGAGACCCATTTCCACTGCTGGGCTGGGACGCTGGCGTTGCAGCCCTTGGAGAGTCTCACCAGCGAGTCCTTTGTCTCCAGGCAGCCCTGCAGGCCCGTGTTATAGATGAGGAACACTTTGGAGTCTGGGGAAAAAACAGGGGGAAAGGGTTAAAGCATTGTTGGGGATTCAGCATTGTGCCAAGCAGCAACCCCAGCCCTGCCAGAGCATCCTGGCTCCCTTTCTACACACATTAAGTTTTGGGGTGCAGCTCTGTGCACAGCATTGAGCACGCGGGGAACCACTGCTTCCCTGCAGAAATAACTCCAGGGTTTGCCCTGATGCCTGTCCTTGGGGTGATGGGCTCCAGGCAGGGTGACGTGGATGGAAGGAAAGCCACCCGTGTCCTGGGCTGCATCAAAAGGAGCATTGCCAGCAGGGCAAGGGAGGGATTCCCCCCTCTACTCTGCTCTTGTGAGACCCCACCTGCAGCCCTGTGTCCAGTTCTGGAATCCCCAATGTAAGAAGGAGATGGAACTGTTGGAGCAGGTCCAGAGGAGGCCACGGAGATGATCCAAGGGCTGGAGCCCCTCTGCTATGGGGACAGGAGAGAGCTGGGGTTGTTCAGCCTGGAGAAAAGAAGGCTCTGGGGAGACCTTAGAGCAGCCTCCCAGTACCTGAACTGGGATCCAGGCAAGTTGGGGAGGGACTTTTTCCAAGGGCCTGGAGTGACAGGAGGAGGGACTTTTTCCAAGGGCCTGGAGTGACAGGAGGAGGGGGAACGGCTTTAAATTGGAAGGGGGAAGATTTAGATTGGACATTAGGAAGATGAGGGTGGGAGGCCCTGGCCCAGGGTGCCCAGAGCGGTGGTGGCTGCCCCATCCCTGGAGGTGTTCAAGGCCAGGTTGGATGGGGCTTGGAGCCCCCTGATGCAGTAGGAGGTGTCCCTGCCCATGGCAGGGGGTGGCACTGGCTGGGCTTTGAGGTCCCTTCCAACCCAATCTGTTCCATGTTTCTATGATGGGTGTTTGCACCCAGAAACAGCTGAAGCCTCATGGCATCCCCAGGAAGCACCAGGAAGCAGCTTTCAGACGTCGAAGCCGGTGCAAAGAGCTGGCCCTCTCTAACAGCATCATTAGAGCTGTTCAAAATCAAGTTCCCACCAGCAGCACCTGGCTGCAGCATTCCGAGCAACGAGTCCCATGCCGGCGCTGGAAGAGCCCACGCCAATGGCTTCAGCACGAGCCACCTGCTCCACGCGGAAAAAACAGAGCAGCAGGGAAATAGAAAGCTCCC
The DNA here is from genome assembly GCA_013389885.1 of Geococcyx californianus. NCBI lineage: Eukaryota > Metazoa > Chordata > Aves > Cuculiformes > Neomorphidae > Geococcyx > Geococcyx californianus. The sequence continues at coordinate 9,363 of VWPV01030857.1, read as the reverse complement.
CCGTCATTTTTATGTGTATTTGGGGACCTGTTAAAAAAACAGCAGAGCAAACAAGAACCTTGGGAGAAAGTCTGCCGTTGCATGAACGAGGCGTGATGGAAAACGCCTGCACGCAGCCGCAGCTCTCGAGCGCAACTCCAGCCCCAGCAAGCACGAAACATCACGTTGAGACGCTCTGAAATCCCAGCCCGGGCGCTGGGAGGCAGAAGCCGAGCGAGGGGAATCGCTGCCAGCAGATAAAGCGCTTGGCAGAGACAGGGTGGGGGGGAGGAAGGCTGATCTCAGCCCCGGCTGGACGCACGTCCCACGGTCCTGCCCACGGCAACAGCCCAACCCCACATCCCCACGGCAATTCCCCGACCCCCAGCATCACCGGGGGCCACGCCAGCACCAGAATCCATCTCAGAACCCGGACAAACCAGCAAACCCAGGACACAACCCCGGCATACATTGCTCCAGCTGACGTGTCAGCTTTAAAAGGCACTTTATTGCTCCAAATCCATGTCTCTAAGCTAAAAAGCCACCCTGGGGCTCCATCAGCCACTTCTTACCCCAAACCCCCAGCAAGAAGCTGCCCAAAGCAGCACATCAACACCACAGCTTTGGTTGGGTTTATTTGGTTTCAAAAGCCACCGCGAGTCAGAGCGAACTCACGGGCCCCGCTATATTTAGCTTTGGTTTGCTTTGGGTTTTTGCCACTGAATGAATTTTTTTGGGCTGCAAAGGTTTTCATTTCCTATTCCCCCGCAGCCTCACCCTGCTCCAGCTCCGCTGTTCCAGGCGGCTCCAGCACATTCGAGCAACAAACTGCCCAGCTCAGAGAACTTTCCCGACTTGGATTGGAGCAAGGAGGACACCCCCATTTCATTTCAGAGCTTCAGCATCGCCCCAGCTCCAGAAAAGAAATGATGTAAAAAAACCCCCATTTCCCAGCTGAGACAACAGCAGTGATGACCCCAAATAAATAAAAGAGAAGCCTGTCCGCAGGGGGATCTCCAGGGATCGGACTCTGCACACGTGCAAGGGAAAAAGGCAGCGACTGGAAGGAGAAATGTTTAATTTCTCGGAAAATATTTTTCAAATCATGGCAAGGGGGAAAAAAAAAAAATCAGGAAAAAATTCAGACCGGGCTGATTCAGGCTGGATGAAGCTCAGGACCCTTACAGTGTATCACAGTATCACAGTATTGGAAGAGACCTTTGAGATCATCGAGTCCAAACTATGGCCCAACACCTACACCTACTACCTACACCTACTCCTACTTGTCAGCTACACCATGGCACTAAGTGCCTCATCCAAATTCTCTTTGAACACCTCCAGGGATGGTGACTCCACCACCTCCCTAGGCAGAGCATTCCAGTGAACAATTACCCTCTCAGTGAAGAACTTCTTCCTAATGTCAAGCCTAAACCTCCCCTGGCGAAGCTTGAGACCGTGTCCTCTCGTTCTGTCACCGGTCACCTGAGAGAAGAGACCAACCCCTGCCTGACTACAGCCTCCTTTCAGGCAGTTGTAGAGGGCAATAAGGTCTCCCCTGAGCCTCCTCTTCTCCAGGCTGAACAACCCCAGCTCCCTCAGTCGCTCCTCACAGGGCTTGTGCTCCAGCTCCCTCACCATCCTTGTTGCTCTCCTCTGAACACCCTCTAAGTGGTGTTTCTGCAACTGGAGCTGGCTTGATCCTGACATGGACAGGAGGAGATCAGCTCATGCCCTCACCAAACACCCATCTCACGTGCTGGCATCACCCAGCCCATCGCTCTCCCCGTCCCACGCACATGGGTGCAACCCCCACCAGGGACGGGGGCTTCAGGCACTTCTGAGGTGATGCAGCATCAGTGCCGTGACCTGCAGGACCCCAGTGCCAGCACTTGGGCAGGATGAGGCCTCCCTGGGTCACAGCTTGATGCCAGAGGGCTTCCAAGGAGCTGAGCATCAGCTCTTTTTTACTCAGTACGGAAAAAGCTGCTGAACTGTGGACACCTCAGCCGCCGTTAGAAGTAGAGGTCAGCAACAGGACAACCTGCTCTGCTTATCTGCTAACCTGGCTTCGCAAGAAATATTTAATAGTGATTAGAAAAGCCTCAGCGTCAGCCCCAGGATCCGCGTCAGGGTGCTCAGCGCCGCACGGGGCTGCGCAGCACCGTGCAAGGACAACGCTCAGCAGCAGCCAGGCAGCGGCACCGTGCTCAGAGGAAGCTGTGCAGACAGGAGGGAGCAGCCCTGGGGCAGGAAAAGAGTAAAATATCATTTTACTCTAAAAAGAGAATGAGCTGGAGGTAGGAAATTATAGGCTATGGGTTTGGGCTGCCCCCGCGGGCAGCTCAGCCCGTGGCCCCTTTGCCTGAAGCGGGCAGAAGAGACCAAACGCGCTCCCCCGGGGCCTTGCTGACTCCTGGAGGAGCAGGAAGGCTTTAGCATCAGCTCAGCCCTCAGATCTCCCCAGTGCTCCCATTTTCTCCCCTTGAAAACTCCGCTGTGCTCCGCTGGAAGGGAGCTGCTCCCACCAAGGCTGGAGCTGGTGGGGATGCCCAACATGAGGTCAACACACGTCAGCAAAGGCATGTGCTGTGCTTCACCCAAAATATGCTTTTTTTCCACTTATTGACAGGGAATGTGGGGCTGACTTCACCCCCACTGGTGTCCACAGCACTGGCTGCGGTGTCTGGACAGACCCCTGATGCACTGAAAGGAGCTTTCAGCCTCCCCAGCACAGCCGAGCCCGACAGGCTTCGACACCTACGGAGGAAAACAGCTCCCCGGGGATTAAGAGTCTTTTCTGCTTGGTTCCCCTCGCTTCTGCCAAATGTGGGCACTTCCCAACCACCTCTCAGCTTCTGCTTGCAGAGAAACCTCTGAAACACGGCCAAAGCGCTGAGCAACCAGGCTGGCTGCAGCCTTCTGCAGCTCCACCAAGGATGCTCAGCACCAAAAGTCAACTCTCCTTGCTCTCACTCAGCTGCCAATGAACAGGATGGATGTGGGGCCGGGAAAGATGGGGACAGTTTGTATTGAGGGCCCTCCCAGGCCCCCCTCTCCTGCCCTGCCCTGCGCAGCCAACGGCACAGCTGCTGGACACTCCGTTCAGAGATGCTTCTTGGGTCTTTGCACCTGCCCGCTGACCCAAAACCTCACCAGCAGAGCTTCCCAGCTACAGAAACCCAACCATGGCAAACCTTGCCAGATCCTTCTCCTTGTCCAAAGAGGACCTGTCTGCACACCCCGGGCCTCTCCCTCCAGACTCCTACATCTCCCAAGCAGGGCCAGCTCAGCGCAGCTCCGCTCCATCGTCTCCCACTCTTTCTCCTCATCCTCTGCGGAGGAACCGCGGAAGCAAAGCGAAACCCCGTGCTTTCAGCAAGGATGCTGTCCTGTCCCAGCCATGCAGGCACCTGGATGCTGCCTCCAGCTCACTGGTGTGAGAGTGGAAACCAGCAGGGGCTATGAGACAGCGTGACGGTGGGGATGGTGGGGAGCTGGGGCTGCAGGTGAGACATTGGTTTTACCCACAGAAACGCTCTCCTCTCCCATGGGGGAAATTCCGGGATGCTCGCGCTCCGGCACAGTGGGAGAAATCATCCTTTGGCTCTGGTGGCTGAACACAGGAGAGATGGAGAATCTGCAACCCTTTCAGGCAGCCCTCGAGGGAGTTTTACAGCCCATGCCTGGCTCCAGAGTCTCTGGTTTTTTGTTGTTTAATTAAAAAAGCAAGTTTTTAGCCAGCAGAAAGTCTGAATTGAAGGGAGCTCAGCTCAACCCTACCCACAACAGCTTCCCCACCCCACGGCAAATAAGGAAAGCTTTGCAACCTGCAATTTTGGGGAATGTGGGCAGCACCGGATGAGAGAGGCAACAGGGGGCAGGAAAGCTGTTGGTGGCAGACGTAGAAAGCATTGTGGCTCTGCTGTCCCCAGCACCACCCTGCCCCAAGAGCATCCCAGCCTGGCCACCCACAATGGGGCACCCAGAGCATCCCTGCTCCTTCACTTTTGTCACCTTTGCATCACCTGCAACAGATCCAGGAGCAAATCTGAGAGGACTGAAGCTGCAGCTCGATCCTGGTCCCAGTTATCCTGGGCTGGAGCAGTTCTAGGGCTCTGGTCATAATTTTATCCGACTGCAGGCGCAAGCAAACGCTGGCCCCAGGATGGCAGTGCTGCTCCAGCTCTGCGCCTGCATCCCCTGCCGCCCCCTTGGCTCCTCTGCAAGGCAGAGTCCTTCATGCAGCTCTGGGGCTGCACTGGGGCTCGACCTCACCCTGCAGCCACCCTGGCGAAAGCGTTCTCTCCCTGATGTTCACACTCACGATTGCCCTTTATTTGGGGTGTCCCAAAACCCCCCAGCTCCAAGCCCGCTTGCGTGGGAGGATGAGCATGCACAGAGCAAAGGGCACGATCTCCTCCTCGAAGGTTTCTGCACCGCAGACTTGCTTTGCTCCAAACCACCTGGCAAAAGCAGCAAACCCTCAAAAGTGCGACGTGGTGCCTCAGCCACAGCAGCAAACCCGGCTCCAGCAGGGATCCAAGAGCAGGAGCTCTGCAAGGAAAGCAACCCTGCTGACAAACCCCTTCATTCGCATTCGTGACCCCACGCCAAAGTTTCACCCATAACATCCTGCAGCAAGAAACCCACCCTTCACGCACACGCTGCATGCTCCTTCCAGCCTGAGCCTCCTGGTTTCATGTGCCCTCACCCACTGGAGATGAGGGCACGGCAGCCCCAAGCCAACTGCTCCAAATCACCAACTTTTGAGCCCAGAGGGGGAGCAGCAGCTCTGAAATCCACCCCAAACCCACACGGATAAAGTGGCAGCTCTTTCACGGTAAACAAGGCAGGGAGATACACCAGGCTCAGAGGGAAGAGCAGCAACAGAGAAACAAAACCCTTGGAAGAAGAAACAACGGGAAAAGAGCTGAAAAGTGTTGTTTGTTGAATACAGGAGGGTTTCACCGGAGAGAGCGAGCTCTGCTGGGCACAGCCCGCACAGCCCTGCAGCAGGAGAGGGAACAGCCAGGATGGCGAGAAACTGAACCTGAAAATTCACCCTTCGGTGATGTTTGGGAGCGCAGGACCTCCCGGCTGCACCCCAGCGCCCAGCCCAGCTGCGCTGCTGGTGGATGCTGCGGGGGCACAGAAAAGCCCCAGCTACATCTTAAATCCTCCCAGCAAAGCCTGGCGTTGCCACCAGCTGCACCCACACCCCCAGCAGCCAGCTGGTGCCAGCCCTGAAACGGAGAAGAGCAAAGGCATGGCCACTGCCACAAAGAGCAGCAAATTTTGGCTCGAGGAAGGAGCTTGTGCGTCCCCTCCCCTGGGAAAGAGAAGCAGTGATAAGAAAAGCAGCAGCCGTACCCGTGGGAGCTCCGGAGCGCAGAGCTGGAGCATCCCTGCTGCCACCGACCACAGGGTTACAAAAGCAGCCCCAGCCTGCAGGGAGGGCACCGCTGCTCTGCCTCCCCCCTTGGGCTGCTTCTGGGCATCGATAAACTCTCTGCAATCCCTTAAAAAAAGAATTTTGGATTTTAAAATCAGAAACAAAAGGCAAGGAAACGAAGGCGGTATCAGCAGCTTCCAGGCACACTGAGAGCTGCTGGCTCAGGAGGGGCCACCAGCAGTGGTCCCATCTGCTTGAGGACTGGTGGCAGACACCGACCCAGCCACCTCCGATGCTCCTGAACCGATGGCTTGCATCAAAACAGCGACGCTGCCCAACGTCCCGTAGGCTCACCCTGGCCCAGAACATCCCTGGAGCTCGGCCGGGGCCAGACTGAGCCAGGAGCAGCTCTGGTGCTCCAAGCCAAGGTCTGGGATAAAAGAGGGGGTTTGTTGTTTTGATTTTTTTTAAAAAAAATAAACTTTAGAGAATACGAAACAGAACTCTTGTTAGAGGAAAGGAAGCCAAGCTCCTGATGGCCTGGCTAGGGGTTTGGTGCACCAGGACCTGCATTTGGAGATTCTCTTGGCTCACCCAGTAGAACGGAGAGAAGCCACTGTTTATACAGCAGGAACTGTACAGGATGAGCTCCTTACTTGGCTGTGACCATGAAGGCGGCTACCACCCCGCTGTCTCGCACAGGTTTTGGATGGGGTCCACATCTCAGCCTCTCCACAGACATTTACAAGTCCATTCTCCTCGCACCCCGCCCAGGATGCAGAGAAATAAACGTTTTCCATGGGGGACACTCGCCCCTGGGCAGCTCACTGAGAGCCACCACAGGGGACAAGGGAGCCAGAAGCCCCAGTATCCAGCCTTTGGTCCCCAGCAAAGGGTGGAAGGACATAGATTCTCCCCAAGTTTCCCTCACACCCTCTCCAGTCTCCAATCTCACAGTGGCTGCGCACATCCAGGGGTGGAAATCCCAAATTGGCCGACTCCCTGGGTACACAGGGAAAGGAAGACAATGGCTTCGTGCCCAGAGCAGTGGTGGTTGCCCCATCCCTGGAGGTGTTCCAGGCCAGGTTGGATGGGGCTTGGAGCCCCCTGATCCAGTGGGAGGTGTCCCTGCCAGTGGCTGGGGATTGGAACTAGATGGGCTGTGAGGTCCATTCCATGATTCTGTGATTTACATCCCTGTTGCGACAGCACGAAGGGCAGTGCAGGACTGAGCTCTCACTGGGATGGGGATGAAGGGAGCATCGTGCTTGAAGAACGCCCTGTGCCCCCTGCGAACAGCCAAAACCTTCGCTCCAGGGCTAAAGAATACTCCCAAGAATTTCCAAGTCAATCCACTAATCGTTTTTTCATCCTTAATTAATTAAAGATGGGTCTTGGAAGAAAAAAAGAGCATCCGTGTGGGTCTCTTCTGGGCTCCGAGCAATCTTAAGAATGAGAAAAATGTCGACACTCTGCGGTCTCAGCACAGTTCAAATTAATTAAAACCTGGCTCCTCGGCCGCACGTGAAGAAAGAAATTTTACAAATTGCTTAAAACAACACCTTTGAGGGAATCACTGGGTGAGGACGGGCAGAAGTGGAGTGGGCTGCGAGCGCTCCCCGTCCCACAAGGGAATTGGCTGGGTGTGATGGAGCTGAGCAGGGTGGGATGGATGGGACCTCCGGTAGATGTGGGCCAGAGCCTCTCGCTACAAATTTATCAGCTGCAAAAAAATGACTTATCAGACAAGAATTATACCCCCTCAGCAGCCACGTGCTTTGATTTGGAGGCAAAAAGTTTCTCTGGAGGCAATTTAAGGAAGAGGGAAGGCAGCAGCGTGCCTCTACCCGCAGGGAAAGGTGCAAAATCCAGCCAGAAATAAAGCCAAGGAAACTTGCAACGTGGCTTTAACCATCACCAGGACCTCCCGCCTGCAAACACCTTCTCATGTGCTGATGAGGGGTCCCGGGGCAGCATCTTCCTTCCCATCGGAACTCACTGGGGCCACCGCGCTGCTCTGGAGAAAGAGGGAAGGAGATGTTTCTGCAGCGAAGACGAAATCTCTTGCTTTTCGTTCCCATAATTCTTGCGCAAGCAGCCAGCTCGTCCCCATCCCGCCTGGCTGGCTCTGAGGCCGCAAGCGTTCCGGGGCGGAGAGGTCCTCTGCAGGGCCAACACCTCCGTTCCCTTCCCTCCTCCCAAACAATCCGAAGAAGACTTGAGTTATGATTTCTTGGAGCTGCATTTGCTGTGCAACAAGCTCTTCCTGAGGCTGCTCTGGTGGTTTTACAGGCTGTAAATTCTTCCTTTCCTCCCCCTCCTCTCGCCACAAAGCCAACACGGCAGCTCTGCTTGGTCCTGCGTTGGACTCCAGATGGATGGAGAAGCTGCTCCAAAGCACCAACACAGCCCCGCAGCAACACAGGGACCTCGTCCCGCCTGCAGCCACAGCAGGACAGGAGTTGCTGCCTCAGTTTCCCCAAGACAGGTGTGTGGGTGCTGCAGGGATGGGGTAATTGGCACTGAATTCCCACCAAGGAGCCACAACCCTCATGCTGAAAGCCCCATTCCAGCTTCCTGGCTCTGCTGGAGGCAAGGATTTGGCACAAACCCCTCAAGGAAGCGACAGCTCCCTGGGGAAAGCAACACGGTCTGCTGGCTCACTACCCCTGCCAAGAGCATCCTTTAAGTCCCTCTCTCAGGGGACTCTTGGGACCAACCCACTCTGATCCCAAAATCCCAGTGAGGATCTTTTCCAAGCTGCAAACCCAGCCTGGTGCAGGGGGACCTTGAACCTGGCCCCTTCTTCAATGCCATCGCCCTTCATCCACTGCGTTAGAGCCGGGGCGATGGTGGGGAGAGCAGTGGAAAAGCGGAGATGGAGGGGGGGGGGGTGTTAAGAATTGAGGGTGTTTGGACCCACAGGCTGCTCAACGGGAGCCACACGGCACCGCAGGCTGCAGGGAGCTCAAAGCCACCTTGTTCCTCGCCCTACCCCGGTGTGGGGTCGGCTGCCACCGCGCTCCCGCCTCACCGCCACGATCCAGCCAGGACAGAGGTGCCTCTGTCTTTGGGCTCACGCGGACAAGACCTGGATCCCATCGACATTTTTCAGGGCAAACCAGCCAGAATTGGTCCTTACAGGTAGTTCAGCCCAGCTGAAAGCAAGCAACCTCCTTAAAACCTGCACTAGATGGTCTCTAAGGTCCCCTCCAACCCAAACCATTCTGTGATTCTATGAAAAGAAGGAATTCAAGTAAAATAAGGGGAGGTTTAACAGGAATCCAGCTGTGGGAAGTTGGGCATTCAGACATCAGACATCTCCAACCAGCAGCAAACCCCGGCATCGCTCTCCTGTGGGGGGGTCTCCTTCCCCATCGCCTTCTCCCTTCTCCATCTCCTAGATGAGCAGTTTCTCCCGGCCATGCTCCTTGGCTCCCAGACAGGACCTCTTGCCCAGCACACGACCATCGCATCCCAAAGCGACGGCAGCCCCACCTCTGCCCCTTGCACTGCTCAGCCCTGGGAGGCTTCTGGGCTGGGAGAGGGGGAAAAGAGTGGCACAGGGTCATCCCATCGCACCCCAAAGCGACGTCGCACCCCACGGGTTCCCCTTGCGATGCTCGGCCCTGGGCTGGGGGAAGAGGGGAAATGAGGGGGGCGAGGAGGAGGAGGGAACAGTGCCCTCCTATGCTGTCCAAATGTGCTTTGGATTTTCTCAACGTACTCTAATAAAATAGGCCAAGGGTTTACGGTTGTTATTGTTCAGGCAAAAGTAGCCAATTTGGCCTTTTTTTTTTTTTTTTAAGAAAAAAAAAGGAGTTTTCTCAATAGGGCCAAATTAATCCAAGGAAGCAACAAAAGCTCCTGCTTCTGTGCTAGACTATCCTGGGGGAAAAAGTGTCTCAAATGGCAATTCCAGGGGCCATCCCGAGGAGCCTCAGGCGTTCGGCACATGGTGTCTTTCAGATGTTTTTTTTTTTAAAAAAAAT
>VWPV01030855.1:0-18825 GCA_013389885.1 Geococcyx californianus | reverse complement strand
TGCCCATGGCAGCAGGGGTGGAAGGTCTTCAAGGTCCTTAAAGGGCTGTAAGGTCCCTTCCAATGCAACCCATTCCATGATCCTATGATTCTGTATGCTCCTGCTGCAGTAGCAAAGGCACTGGTGCACACTCTGCCTTGTTGCAGTAGAGGTTCTGCAGTGGTGTGAAGTATTACAGTGCTGTAATCTTATTATATGAAGGAAAACACAAGGTTAGAAGCTTGAGCTGTTTAGTACTATCGCTCACATTCACTGTGCCCAAAAACGCTTCAAGCACTGCTATCACCTGAGACAATGGGCAGGTGTTACTCTTCCTCAGCAGCAGTCAGTGCTGTGACTTGAAGATGGGGATGAAGCCCATTGAGATGCCCAAATAAGCCCCTAATTTTGTGACCTGATCACTGGTAGCAGTTTAACCCCTACAGATCATGGTTGCCCAGTTCAGCTGCTCAGTATTTCATAAGATTCTGCTGAAAACCTTAATTTAAGGAAGATAAGCACTCAGGAAAAGCAAAGTTGGTCTGTTGTAGTGCATTTCTCCTATGCTTCAACTGAGGTACAAAAGATAACTGGAAAAGCAGCAGGGCACAGGTCTTTTAAACAGCAAAGAAAGCTCAAACAAAGCTCCCTGTCTCCAGCCAGGTGAAATGTAATCTCCCTGTAGAGGATCTGACCTGCAGCCAGCAGTAATTCCTTCCCTTGTCTCGTAGCGCATATCTGACTTGGAAGAAGAAAATGCTCTGCTGAAGCAGGAAAAAGAGGAGCTTAACAGCAGGATCCTGTGTCAATCTGAAGGTAAGGAAAAATGCTTGTAGCATCATAATGCCTCCACTGAATGAGGAGTTTAACTTTTCCCCCACCTCAAACTTGGTTCTCATGCGTGCTTTTCCTACTTTGAAAGGTGCTGATCTTCCCACAACCTTTTCCCATTGGCTTCTGTCATTGTTTTGTTGTGCGGGTAGTTCTGTCCGTGCTGTCCTGCTGGTGGGTGGTGAGACAGAGGCTGATTTAATTGCTGAAATATGCAACAAAGTACTTAAAAGGTCTTTTTAGTTCAGTTATGTCGCAGCGTTTACTGCAGGTGATGTGGGAGGCAGCAAGGCTGAATAACCACGTCCCAGAACTGAGGAATAAGGGATCCAAGGATCAACACAGTTAACGATATTGAGCTGTGACACAGGATTTCTCTGATGTGACAGCAGTCTGTGAGTGTTTTTAAAACAGACTTGGATGGTGAAATGTATATAGAGAAAAGCAATATGGGAAAATCCCAAGCCACAAAAGAAACTCTCATGTGAGCTTTTATTTTTTATCATCCTTTTCAGCTTTAGTTTTGTTGCAGGATTTACAAGGAACATCATGCATCATTATGTGGATGTATCTATCCCTGTTCAGTGGTACTTGTGAAGTAGCTCTTGCAAAATAACATGTTAAAAAGAAGCTTGCTGCAAATATTTCTTCATCTCTTAAGGAATGCATTTGGAGCACTGGAGCTTGGGGAAAGCAAGTGGAGGGTCTTTGTTTGGTGCTCACTGCTTTGAAAGGACACATGGTCTATATTGGCCTGGTTTCTCAGAAAGAGGAGGAACCAGATTTGCTTTCAAAATAAAGTTTTTAACAAAATAAATAATTTATTTGAATACTTTAAACTCCTTCAGTCTTATCGTGGTAAATGGTTGATGATGACATGAGAAAGAGATGCTGCTGTTGCTTTGATCCCCTGTCAGATCTGGTCATGGAAAGCTGTCAGAGAAGTCTTTAAGTGTGGCGAGTACCACAGGCACTTCTTAAACAAGGATGCGTTTCTGTACTGCGCTGGTCTGCTGTACTGCACTTAAGTGGGTTTATGGCTGGCCCATGGGAGCTGGAGCTGGCACAGCTGAGTTAACCATAATAGATCTGATGGTTTGCAGGTGCTAGAGATTTTTCTTTACCTAAAATGACAGAGGACTGCACTTTCCAAGCAGAACAACTCAAGCTGTGCCATGTGGTGAGGAGACAGATATAGATTATAATAGTCTCCAAACACTGGAGACTACTCACATGTGTTCTAAAGCTTCTTGGCAGAGAGCATTTTGTGAATTAGTCATTGTTATTGCACATATTTACAGGAAGTTTGTTTTGCAGATGAAGATCATAATTTTTTTTTTCTCTTTTTCATATTTAAAGATGAATTTGCACAAAACACAGTTGAGGAAAATATCCAGATGAAGAAAGAACTGGAAGAAGAGAGATCTTGTTATCAGAATCTGGTAAAGGAATATTCAAAGCTGGAGCAGAGATGCGAGAGCTTGCGGGATGAAATGACTGTTATAAAGGTAATAGAACTGAAATCATCCCTGTTCTCTGCTGCTGGTGGCTGGGTAACATGGCTCACTCATCCTCAAAACACTTCATACAAGTGATAGTATTGTGCAGTTTTTACTCGGTGTTTTTATAAGACTGAACTTCTGAAGCTGAACCATACATGTGCCTCAAGAAAGGAGCCTGGTCTTCCACACACCTCTGTTCACTGCACAGAGATATCTGTGAATCTCAGCAAAAGTGGGTTCGTGCCTTTTGTTTCACTTTTTGTTTCAGTGATGTTCATTGATAGGTGCTAAATTAAAAACCAACCAAAAAAACTCCAGCAACGTGGTTTCAGAATTTCAAAAGCCAGAGTTTTTACGTCCAGCTTTGCTAAACTGTCAGAAGAACTTTAGAAAATTGGATAATAATTAGAGTGATGCTGGATAACATGGAAGCTTGAACATTTAAAGGGATCCCAGAGGGTTCTGTGATCAGCATGGTCTTCAGCTCAGATTTGCATGTTTCTACTTAACAAGTATCTGGTACAATGAAAAGCCTTTAATTCATGCAGAATTTTTAAACTGAGCTTCTGTGTCACTTCACATTTTCACATATTCCCTTATGTTAATATGAATGTTATGGTAGGGCATAAGAATTAGAAAATGGAATTCACCATAAGGTGACAGTCAAGCCTCTTGTAAACGTAACTTTAGTATACAGACAGATATTTGCTCCAAGAGAAAGCACTTCTTGAAGGATTCTTCCTTAAACACTGAACGCTTTATGTATCTGCATCGCTTCTTGGCAGCAATCACCAGGGCACAGGAGAAACCCATCCAACCAGAGCAGTTTGGAGTCTGATTCCAATTATCCATCCATATCAACTTCGGAGATAGGAGACACCGAGGATATAATACAACAAGTGGAGGTACAGTAAATCGGGCAGGCTCAACAGGAGGCAAGCCCATCTCAGCGAGAGTGGTTGGACTATAAAATATGAGGGACTGGATTCATTTTGTGCTATAGGAATACCTTGTTAATTGTGTGAGAGGAATTGCAGGGCTGAGGAGCGGTAGCAAATGCTTTTTCATTTGTGGTGCCAGACTTAAACAGGGCTCTAAAAATAATAAAATGTTATGACTAAAGACTGATGAAAATTCATCAAAGCAGTCAGCATTGTTACATGTAGTTATTCCTCATCTGATGGCAATGATTGTATAGCGATCCTTCTCCGCAAGGATACCAGTACCGTTGCCCTGAGCATTTTCTTTCCAATGCATCTTCACAGATGCTTTGCTGGCCAGCTCAGCCCCTGTAATCAGCAGCCTCTTAATGCAGAAAAGAGCAGCGTAAGTTATTACCTGGCTATCAAGAATTGCATAGAGAAGGAAAACGTGGGGATTGCTTGCATTTGCTAGAATAGGCTGCTTTTTAAACTCCACTTTCTTGACTAAAAAGCATGTGTGGATGATGGTTGTTCCAAGGATCTGTCACCCCACTGGCAGTACCATGCTGTGTGGCCCAGGTAGTGTGCCTGCAGAAACCCTCACTTCCCTTTGCTGGCTGCTGTTTTTTCTTACTTTAATATTTCTGAAGTACTCTGAGAGCATTTGCTGAAGTCAAAGAGATCAGTGTTAGCCATCCTTTAATATAAAATATTCCAGGTGAAGACCATTAGAAAACAATTGATAAATACTTGGCGTGAGGGTACTCTGAAGGGCATTTTAATATTCTTATCTGTGGCCCCGGTCAGCCCACTCACCTATTGGGCTGTTAAACAATCAGTGATTTATTAAAATGAATCACTTATCTATTGGCATTAAGAACAGGTGCTTGAAGTACGGGTTAGGGCTTAAAAAGTACGTGCTTTTCTTGAGATGCTCTGTTACCTGCTGTGGCTGGGTTCAGCGCTGATGTACAGCCAGAACATAGCTGGCACTGTGCACGGGTATAAAACTTGACTGAGGTCTCTTTTTCCCCACTCTCCTGCTCTTCTCCAGGAGGCTGGGATGGAGAAAGCTGCCATGGACATGACCCTCTTCCTAAAGCTACAGAAGCGAGTGAGGGAGCTGGAGCAGGAGAGGAGGAAGCTGCAAACCCAGCTGGAGAAAAAGGAGCAAGAGAGCAAAAAATCCCAAGTGAGAGATGTCATTTCATTGATATTAATATTTTGTGTTGGCTTCCCTTGATTGCCTGAGAACACGGGATGTAGGAATTGAGGTCTGAGAGTGACAGGTTAGAGATAAGAGACAGGAAATCCAGCTGGGAAGTGGAGAGAAACGTTTTTGGCAGCTAAGGACAACTGGACAGAACTTATTTTTTACATGTATATATATAAACTGTTTATAACAGATTTAGGACAGTATCTTGAATATCTTGAAAGCAACAAAATGTAGAATCAATTTTGGAGCATTTTATTCTGCCTGCACTGATACAGTTGTATTCTGAGAAAATTTGAAGATTGGAATGAGTTTTGCTAGCAAAGGTCAGAACAAAGAAGGGGAACATGAGTGTTTGGAGGATTGCAGAGAGATGTGGTGCTGGAGCCTTACGGACACAGATACCCTCTTTTGACTGGGTCCATCCTGCATCAAAGCTTGGAAGTTGTCATAAGAGAGGTACCCCAAATCTCCACGTCTTTCAGTTGATTTGGGTTATTCAAGCACTGGGCAGCATCCAAAGCAGTGGGACCAGCAGGGTGAGGAAGGGGNGATGAGATCTTAGGAAGAAGTGGTGGCTGCACCCTCCCTACAGGTGTTCAGGGCCAGGTTGGATGGGGCCTTGAGCAACCTGATCCAGTGGGAGGTGTCCCTGCTAATTGAGGGGGGGTTGAAACTGGATGGGCTTTAAGATCCCTTGCTGTGTCAGTGTCTCACCACCCTCATCATGAAGAATTTCTTCCTAATGTCTAGTCTAAATCTTCCCCTTTCCATGAAGCAGTAGAGATGCTCTTGTGCAAAAGGTTGGAGCAAATGCCATCACTCTTGGTTTCATAATCAAAATTTCTGGGGCTGCTATTACTTTGTTTGGGAATTATTTAATTTATTTGTCTCCGGTGTGAGATCTTTGTGTCTGTTGACAAACGTAAGAAGAGACACAACAAAATCATCAACAGTAATTACTTACTTGCTTCACTAAACATCCTTACTGATCATGTCTGGCAATTTGCAGGAAGTAAATTAAATAGGAAACTCCCCTAGCCTCTCAAAGTTGCTATAGAGGCAGATTAAAAACCTGCTTCCCAGCCACTGTGTTGAAGATTGTTCCCCTAATGACTGTCGTTGTTTGAAAGATACAGTGAGCCACAGTTGTAAAGATATTAATTAGATATTAAAACATTTTCTCCTGAAACGGCCCCTGCCCTGCTTTGTGTTGCAGGAACTCCTTTTAATGGCAATTAATAACATTATTATGGTTGAGCTTGCTGGCAGGGCTGGCTGTTGATGGAGGCATGTCTAGCCACCCCATGACATGTGCTCTGGCTGCTTTTAAATATTGATTTATTGCTTTAATCCCCATAGGAAATTGAAATGAAGACTGAAGTGACTTTGGACCATGAAGATTTTGCATACAACAGTCTGAAGGTGAGTGAGGAGCTCCTACTTAGTGGTGTAGCCTATTGTGTGGCTCCAACAGCACAAACAAATTGTCTGAGCCTCAAACCTCCTGTAATCAGCTCTCATTTTAGAGGAGGCAGCTGGAAAGCTGTAGCTCTCTGTCAGTGCCTGGGGTGGGCTTATACAGCAAATAACAAAAACCACAGAACAGAATTGTGTAGAAATGCTTTTAATTATTTTCTTTTTATCGTTCTGTTTCTGAGCATGATCAGGAAAGAGTGGGAAGCAAGTCAATGCTTTAGCCACGTAGCAAGAGGAGTTACTCAGTTCAGTATGGATTTCGCACTGTGCACACTTTTCAAACTTGTTTTAAAAATCGATTATAGAAAAGCTAATGTCTTGTATGCTCCCTCTGCTGAGCTGTGGTTAGCGTGGATGTACAGGAATTGCTGGATCTAATGCATTTCTTATCCCTTTTTTTTTATTTTAATGACAGATGGTATAAAGTACCTGAATATTCTGGTTAATGATGGTGTTTATTCAGCTAGGAGTATGTCCAAATGCCAGATCAGCTATTCTGTTCACACCTCTACTGTGATAAGACATGCTATTTATAATTTGTAAGGATTTATAATTATAAGACCCGTTTCCTATGGAAATGAGGTTTACACAGCTGTGTTAGCTACACATTATATAAATTGTATAAATTACTGCCATCCCTCCCAGCCATGTTCAGATTCATTAGCTCGCCTCAGCCACAACTGATAATGAAGCAGATATCCCATAGATAAGAGGGACTGTGCAAGAAAGCTGTGGAAAAGCTGAGGGAAGCACCTGGAACTCAGTGGGGAAAGAGCTTGTGGTGTTGTAGAGACTAGAGAATGCACATGGATGGGGGTAGATCCCTAGGAAAGAGCTGACCCCAAGTCAGTCAGACAACAGGCTTTGTCAGCTCACTTGCAGATGCCCCTGTTTTTACCATGCCCAGTAGTTGGGTATGGATCATGTTGGGTTTCAGCATTGTCTGAGAGGCCCGGGTGCTTAGGAAGGGGAGGGTGCAATTGTGGATTGTACCTTGCAGCCGCTGGTGATGGAGGATCTGGTGCAAAGAGGAGGTGGGCTCTTGGGAATCAGGCAGTGAGCGGGACCCAGGAGTCTGGCTTCCTCCCTGCCCATGACCCATGGCAAGGACTGCCCCATCCACAGGAGCAAAGCTGCTCTTCACCCAACTGGGATGCTCCAGGTGGGCTTTGGATACTCGCAAAGAATAATAGAATCATTAAGGTTAGAAACACCTCTAAGATCTCCCAGTCCAACCACCAGCCCAGCACCACCATGCCTACAAAACCGTATCCCAAAGTGCCACATGTACACATTCTTTGAACCTGCCCAGGGATGGAGACTCCACCCCTGCCCTGGGCAGCCTCTGCCAGGGCTTCACCATTCTGTCAGTAAAGACATTTTTCCTAATATCCAGTCTAAACCTGGCACGATTGAGGCCATTTCCTCTCATCCTATCCCTTGTTACTTGGGAGAAGAGTGCAGCACCCCCCTCTCCACAACCTGCTCTCTGGGAGCTGCAGAGCATGATGAGGTTTCCCCTCAGCCCCCTCCAGGCTAAACAGCCCCAGTTCTTTTAGCTACCCCTCGTAAGCCTTGTTCTCCAGACCCTTCCCCAGCTCCATTCCCCTCCTCTGGATGCCCTTCAGCAGCTCAAGGTCTTTCTTGGAGTGAGGGCCCCAAAACTGAACACAAGATTCAAGGTGCTGCTGCCTGCTTTGTGATAAAACAGTGAAGTAAAGGCTGTCCTACCTGCCAGAGTTTTATTCTTTTGTCTTCTACTGCTGTGCAAAAGGAAACAGGCCACTTAGTTGTCTTGTTGAACACAATGATGCTCGTTCATCATCATTCAGGAGAAGCCATTGGCATCAAACTTGTATAACGTTGCCCTCGCCTGTCAGATGCCAACATCTGACAAGCCATCAGGATGAGAAAATCCTCCTTCTGCAAATATTGCAGCAGGGTGGGGGAATTACAAAACGTGTTAGAAAGAAGCTGTAGTGGGAACGCACACAGCTGTAGCTCACCTAATGGGATGTCTGCTGTAATGAAGGGTCATGTAAATCAGCATCTTCCAGCTTATCTAACGAATATGAAAGATGATCTCAATGTTGTGGGGTTTGTTGTGATTTCTTGATTGAGAAGGATAAGAGGTGGAGAAGAACAGGCGTGTTTGGCTTCTCTAATGTGTTGCTTTTTTGCTTAAAACTAGTGTCAACAAATGAAAAATCTCCCCTGTGTCACCCTGTAGTGTTGTTATTTAATAACAAAAGGCTGCTGATTAAGGCAAAAATCTTTTCTGAGCCACACATGCCTGGATGAGCAGTAAAATCCAGATCCTGGCGTGAATTGATCATCCAGCTGTGATCATCAGTAACTGGGTTACCTCAGAGGCATCTCTGGAAAAGATGAGGCACTGCAAGGAAGTTTATCTAAACTGGTTAATGGTTTGGTATTTTCCAGAGGCAAGAGCTAGAGTCAGAGAACAAGAAGCTGAAAAATGAACTTAATGAGCTGAGGAAGGCTATTGCAGACCAAGCGACCCAGAACAACTCGTCCAATGATATTCAGGACAGCTACAACCTCCTACTGAATCAGCTAAAATCAGCCAATGAGGAGCTGGAAGTGCGGAAGGAAGAGGTGCTCATCCTGAGGTCACAGATTATGAAGGCAGCCCAACAAAAAGAGACAGGGAAAAACACGGTAATGGAGAGGGTAATGGATTTTCTTTTCCTTCTCCCTTTCTGTTGCTGGAAATTTCAGTGACTGCCTGAGCTGTGCCATTCCTGTTTTGGTAGGCTCTGGGTGGCAGGATGGCGTGGGGAGGCTATAGGAGGTTCTGCTTAGATATAAGATATGTGCATGATATCACTTCAGACAGCCCAGGACTGTATGTCTTGTGGTGGTCTGTACTGCTGTAGGGTGCCTGATCCCATACGTGATAAGGTCTGTCCAGCCCACACCACGGAGCAGCTTCTGCAACCCTGCACCAGGGTGTGGTGGTCCAAGATGTTCCTGGTGATGTTCTGTGACAATTGGCTTATTCTGAAAGGAAATGGGATGGGGAAAAGAGCTGCTGGACCAGATTCTGCACACGATGGTGGGGCAGCTGTCATGTTTCTGCTGGCACATAGGCAAGAAGAGAGCCTGTCCCATCGCAGTTGTTTGAAGGCTTTTTTTTAAAGCCTGTTCTGATGGAAGATTACATTTTCTGAAAACTCTCACTTGGGCTTTTTAATTCACTGCATTAACATTCCCGGAGGTTTTGGTATGTTTTGTATTTTAGACCACACACACCTCTTATCTCCCTCCCAAGTTCACTGCATCCTTCTTCCACCTCCTAATATCTGCTGCTGTCTGTTTGCACGCGTGTGAATTTGTAGAAGCTCTCTAGTCTGATGGATGCCTTGAGGAAGCTCTGTCAAGGATGGTTGGGAGTTGTTCGGTGTCAGGAACTTTGAAAGATGGGAAGAGATGTGCACCATGTCATGCTGCTGTGTTTTGCATGTTGAATTTAGGAAAGCATCACCAACAACGCCAGCTGGCCAAACAGCGACAAGCACATTGATCAGGAAGACGCAATTGAAGCCTATCAGGGGATGTGCAAGACAAACCGGTAAGTGTGGCCCAAATTTTTTCCAGCAGAAAGAAGTGCTGAACAAAGTGTGAGAGATGAGATCCGGACCAAAATTAACAGCATCTTTTAGAGAGTGACCAGCTTCTGGATTGTGTTCTGGGCCTTGGGTCAAGAATGGGCCACAGAGATGGGACCAAAGATGCAGGTCTCATACTGGGTGAGGAGCCTCTCATCTTTGGGGCAGTGTTGTCCCCAAGAGAGCGGAGGTACTGGGCAGGTAGGAAAGCCAACAGGGAAGTGAGCAAAACTGGATTTTGACTTTGCTTCCAGCACATAAATAGCAATGAGGCTAAGATTTGGGGTATATTTAAGATATGTTATATGTATTTGGGGTATATTTATTTCACGTTAGTCCGCATGCTGTGCAGGGAAACAGGACAGTTCGCATCTCATTTTCCCAGAAGGAAAAGCCCTTGATGGTGAATTCAGTTAATGAAAACACACTGTATTTTCTAGTAACACCCCCACTGGTTTTCTGGCATCTTAACTGAGAGCTGGGAATATTCTTTTGATTACAGGTTTCCCACAGTGAGGGTTAATATTGTGAATGTGTGTCTCTGCTTATAGTAATGATGGGTTTATCTTGTGAGGCATTAAATCAATCCTTGCAGCTATCCAGGAGGACATCAAATAAAAAATAGTATCTTGCAAGAGGACAAAATGGCGGGGATTAAACAGCAAGAGAATATATAACGTAAATATTTTGTTGCAAGGAAATTAGATGTTCATTTTCTTCTCTTTTGACAAATATGGGTGTTTGAGGGTTTTTTCCTAAATAATTTGCAGTTAGAGAGGTAGTCAGAAGACCTAGCTATTGTAGATTAATGGCTTTTAATAACACAGTATGCTTTGCCAATTTGCAAACTAGTTGCAGAAGGTTGTTGGGAGTCCAGGCTGGGAAAGACCATGACTTAATCAGGATTTTATTCATACCTGTACAAATATGGGCAAAGACACCCCATATTTGAATGCAATAAGAAAAATGCTTAACACTTTCAGAACTGGTTAGCCAAGAAGGTGCAATGGGAAATCCATGTGCCCAGATGGATGGGCAAAATTTCAGTGTGTGTATAGCTGTGCAGTCAGTTTTGGTCATCATGTCTGTGCTGCATGTCACCTGAATTCCTGCCATGCTATGAGCTGGATTTTCTGAATTTACATCTATTTTACTTCTTGGGAAAGCCCTAGGGCAGCCTGTGGAGATCTAATATGTGAGCCCAGAGATGAGCTTGCTGGAAGAGCATTGCATTTAAACAGAGCAGAAAACCCCGATGGGTGAACTCAGGCTCTGTCCCCACCAGTACTGCCAGCTTTCACTTCATCCAGGAGACCTGGAGGAGTGGGAAGTGCTGAGTTTCAGGACTCTCATGTCACTGGTTTCTCACCCTGGGCATTGTGTCTGGCTGGATCAGGACCGGTGTTTGGTTTTTTCCCAGTTTGTTGCCATGGGATATTTGTTTTCTTGAAGCGAACCTGCTGATGAAATTTCTGCCCCTCCTGCAGTGTAGAGGTGATGAGATTGATTTAACCATCACATTGTCAGTACCTCAGTGGGGCTCAGTGTGCCTCCTGCTGCAGAGGGCTTTTTTTGAAACTTAATGAATTCTGTGAATTTTCTTTTATTTCCTTCCAATTTTCTCCTGGATCTGTGGACACTATTTTGGGATATGAAATCCTGTTGCCAGGCAGAGTGTTAATTACTCCCTAACTGTGTTTTCCAGTGGGGTGGTTAGTTTGCATTCAGGTGTTGGTGAAGGAGCTGGAGTCAAAATAGGAGTTGCTGCTTTCAGAGGGCGTGTGTCTGACCAGGTTGTGTCACTGGTCCCCAGCAGTAATTGATATTTGGCCACCCTGGAGTGTGTGTTGTCTATTTTTAGTCAGCCTGCTGGGAGACAAATTCAGCAGTTCTGGTTTCCTGGCTTAACAACTTCTACAGCAAGGATGCATCCACACAGAGATATTATCAAAAATGCTGCAATGATCTAATTTTCCACAAGAGTACAAATCTCTCTCCTTGCAGTTGCACAGGTGATTTGCAATTTAAGAAGCTCATGAGGTCAGGCCTTGGCAGGTTTTGGCCTCTTGAGATTTGAGAGGGGAAACCTGCAGTTTCCAGACTCAGTTTTCTGTTGCCTCTCTCATCTACCACTCACATGAAGTCTGGCTGGAGCTTTGCTATTGCAATACGGTAGCTCTGTGTACTGTCGCTCTGATCTTCTCCAGTGATTTATCCAATGGCTCGTTAATCACCACCATCTTCCCCATTATATGGTTCCCTGTGCATTTGTCTGTATATTGGGTTGGTTTATAAACTGTAGGCTGCAGTCAATGACAATAAAGCAGATGAAAACAAATGCTCAGGAAGCAGGGATTATTGCATTTGTCAATATAAATTAATGTTCTTTCCCCCCAGCACAAATTTGCGTTTGTACTCATGCATCTCTATACCCAAGTGTGTCAGCATGAGAAATAAAACTGTTTTCTCTTTCTAATGTTGATCAATAAATATTTTAATGGAAAGCTTTTCTGGCAGAATTGCAATTGTGAAGTGGGATTAATAAGCGAGAGCCGCTTTTTCTCTCACCCATGCTGCAAAGAGCACTTCCATAGCCCAGGGTGCCCAGAGCAGTGGTGGCTGCCCCATCCCTGGAGGTGTTCCAGGCCAGATCAGATTGGGCTTGGAGCCCCCTGATCCAGTGGGAGGTGTCCCTGCCCATGGCAGGGGATGGGTTTAAGGTCTCTTCCAACCCAAACCATTCCATGATTCTGTTTTCTTTTCACCTGATATCTCTCAGCCTTTCGGTGGTTTCTAATTGAGGAGGATGCTCCTCCACCACTCCAGTCCATGTGGTAATGCCGTGATCTTCCCATGGTCGCTCCTAGCCTGAAGTCTTCATGTCCTAGCTGCTTAGGCGGGGGATGGAACATGGCTTTATTTTGGTGCTCACTCTACATCTATATTATAAAGGACTTCTAAATACAGCAGGGGGGAAGCAGGAAAAACTGCCAGGTGCCACTAACCCTGCCCATGTAGCAATTCTCTTTCTCCGCCCTGCTCCCAGGGGAAAGCCCTTGATCCCAGGTCAAGGGGAAGTTTGAACTAAGTGCAACCCCCTATAAATACAGTGAACTCAGCCTTTTTTCTTTTCCTTTTTTTTTTCTCTTGCTGACTTTCAACTGTTAAAGAGAAAACCATCAAGTTAGTTCCCATCTAATTTTCTGCTTCGATAACTGAATGTAAAGCTAAGCGAGCTCTTTGTTCACTGTTTCAGTTCTTGGGATCTTTCAAGTCTGTTTGATCTTGATGGAAATGTAGAGCCAACAAAAGAGCAGGTGATGATGATGTCAGAGATAATAACCTGGCAGCTCAAAGCAGGTCAGACTTACTCTGTGAAATTAACTTCTGTGGTTAAATTCCAGGTGATTTCTGTACATTACTTAGCTTTTTTTTTTTCCCCTGCTGGGTGAGACCCAACTGCAGCCACAGTGTTAAGTGAGGGTCTGATGCTGGCTTCATATGGAGGATGCTTTGGCAGCTGGAAGAGACCATCACATGGAAAGGGTTTATACCTCTCCTTACCACTCTCCTACGTCTTTTCATATCTCTGCTTCCTACTTTGTTTTGTACCTAATCCGTGATGTGCGTGAGTTTTCCTTTTATTTTAAAATAAGGCATATCTGTGTTTCAAAGTGAGGTATCCCTTCTTTATTAAGAGATAATAATTATCTGAAGATACTACAATTAATATCTCTGGGGTTTGGTGTACATGCACCTCTTTTAGCTACTTGGATCATGCTACACGGAGGAGGGAAGGAGGTGGCTGGGCAGGAATTTCTTTTCCTTCCACGAAGGCAGTTTGCCAGCTGCTTCCCCCAGCCCCATAACTCCAAGATAAGGATAAATGAGGCTGTGAGGAATGTCCTTTCACCTCCTTTCAGGGTTGTTTGAGAGAGGGATTTACGCAGCATTTTAGGAAATCATTTTGGCACATACTAATTAATCTAATCAGCTAGAAAGGACCCATATTGACTTCTAAAGTCTTGGTCAATATGAACTTCTAGGAGAAGGGAATTTCAATGATTTCTGAGTCAGTGCTGTGTGGGTGAACATGCACTGAATCCTGATTTCCCAGGACAGTTTTAACTTAGTATAATGGCACCCCCTTGAGTTCCTGTCCTCATTTACCACAACGTGTATGACTAAAAAAGGAAGGAAACCTAGTTTTCAAAGGAGGTTATCCAAGAAAAAAAAATGATCTCTTAAAAGTGCTGCTCATTGTGTAAGATTTCCAAGGTTACTGACATGTAGTAAGCAGTGAGGATCCATCCTGGGTTATCTTCTCAGTTTTCAGTACCTAAGTAAGTGTTCTGTTAAGATTATCCCAACCAAAAAAAGACCTTATGAATGACTTTATCCACATCAGACCAATAAACCTCCCTGTCTCTGTCAGCCTGCAGACCCTTTTGGAAGCCTTCTGTGTATGTGTCACAATAAGGTTTTAATCTAAATTCATATATACGGCTTTTAACAGATGAATTTCCAAATGTAATGCCTGAAATGTTTTCTACTTTTGAGAAGTGCTTTGCAGGATCTACAAGGTGTCTGCAGCAGTGAGTCTTTTGGTGGTAGTGCTGCAACACCACATTTCTTACTGCCTTCCATGTGTGAAAATTAACTGTAGAAGGCCTGCATGTTGTGCTTTTCTACTTAAATATGCAAACCTTTCCTTGCTTGCAAATGGCATCTGCTACAGATCTTCCAAAAAATAAAAATTGTTTTCTAACTTACATCAAAGCCAAGTAAAATGTTGCTGTAGCAAGTGTTCCTGGTCAGGTTGACCAGCTCACATCACTCATTCTTAATGTGTTCAGCACCTCATTAAAGAAGATAAATGAGTTTCCTGCCTTTTATAAATGAAAGAACCCTTAAACCTTGTTAAAAAGAAACTTTCAGTATTAAAGTGAGAACAGATTTTTGTGGGTGTTTTTCTTCCTGGATGGATACAGATGAAATTTCATCTCACATGGGTGAACGAAACAAATATCCAAGGAGTGTGTGGTTCAAACGTTGCTCTGAGGTAAGGCTGATGTGTTTGACTTGATGACTGAAGAGACCTGTGACTGAAGTAGAAGGAAAAGTATTTATTTTAGACTAGTGGAAGTTGGTGTGGAAGGAAGGAGATGGAGAAACTTGTCTTAAAGATGTGTTATTAGTGAGATGCACAAGAGCACAGAGGGTCTGGAGGAGGAGTGAGCTGTTCAAGCTGTCAGTACGCAAAAACGGTGGGGTCAGCCTGTGTTTGCACCATGGGTGCACCATGGCACAACCAGGGCATGATTCTCTTTCACCATCATGGAAAAGAAAGTGCAATGTAATGAACGTAATGAAAACATGCTTTAAAAAAAATTGATAAAAAGCAAATAAAATCAAATAAATGAGTTTTTAACTTTTTCCCCTTCTATTACAACTGACCTTTTGTCTTTCTCTGTCCTGTTGTTTCCTTTTTCTGTCCTTTATTTCTAGCAAGACTGAGGACTGGGGGTATCTCAATGAAGATGGAGAGCTCGGCTTGGCTTATCAAGGCTTAAAGCAAGTTGCCAGGTCAAATGCTTTCTTTCTTCCCCCACTTTTTCCTCTCCCCCTTTTGCCTGCCCTTCTGTTTCTTTCTCTTCCTCTGCTGTTGTCCTGTTGTCCTCTATAGAACCTGTTGTCCTCTCTGGAACCAGCCAGAGCTGGTATATCTTACGAACTGAGACTGTTGCCAGTTCCTCACTGTTGAAGTGAGACTGTTCACAAATGTCCGTGTTGTGAGTCAGTAAGAATTATGTTATGTTGATGGGAAATTGTGCAATAAAAGCATTGGGAAGCTATAATCTCCAGGAAACAAACACACTTCTCCCATTTTAGATGGATTTTTTTTCCCAAGTTGCATTAATATATAGCACCTCACTAAAGCATTTTCTCCCAATTCTTAACATGTCAGAGACGGGGGCCCTGTGCTTATATTTGACGAAGTCTGCTTTGCATGTTCCAGGAATTGTGTGCTCCCATCCATGCATTGCCTGTAGGTATAAGGAGAAAGGTGCATGGTGGCCACACAGTGCCATCTTCCCAAAGCTCTCCTCATGTCCTGGTCTTTGGGCAAATACCCAATCAGGACACCATCATGTGCACTCACGGCCCAGAAGGCCAATTGTATCCTGAGCTGCATCCAAAGCAGGGGGAGCAGCAGGGGAGGGAGGGGATTCTGCCCCTCTGCTCCGCTCTGGGGAGACCCCACCTGGTCTAGGGTTCAGGAAGGACGTGGAGCTGTTGGAGCGAGTGCAGAAGAGATCACAAAGATGTTCTGAGGGCTGAAGCACCTCCCATATGAGGACAGGCTAAGAGAGTTGGGGTTATTCAGCCTGCAGGAGAGAAGACCCTGGGGAGACCTTAGAGCAGCTCCCAGTGCTGAAAGGGGCTGCAGGAAAGCTGGGGAGGGGCTCTGGATCAGGGAGTGCAGAGGTAGGGTGAGGGGGACTGGCTTTAAGCTTAAAGATGGGATTNCCATTCTATGATTCTGTGACACATCAGGACGGTACCTGCAACCTCTGTGTCTCCTGGGGATGCCAGTGATTCTGTAAGGATCTCTAATGAACATTTAAAAACATTAACAATGATTAAAGCAAAGAGGCAAGATTCCTGGATTCTTCTCCTGCTGCAACTTGGTGCTCAAAAGAACTGATAATTAGTTTAATTAGTTATTAATCAGCCTGTGCTCTCCTGCAGGGTGGTTATGAGGCTCCAATATATATGATTTTTATAGAAGATATGATTAAGGACACTCTAGATAGGAAGGGTTAAAAGAAACTGTTGTATAAAGTAGACTAAAGTGGTCACATCTAGAGGCATGAGAGTATAAAACCAGACATTAACAGGAAAAATACTGGGGATGATTAATTTGTAATTCTAAGCAATGTAGGAACCCAAGTTCATAGAAGGTGCGTCTTTTTCTGAGAGTAGCTCACATTAATCTGAACACATGTGAAGAAATAAAATGAGAATTAAACACTTAATGCGTATTTCATGGTGGGCTTGTATTTTCCAAGCCTATTAAGAATATAACTCCCGACAACATGATTATGAGGCTGAATGTATTATTGCCTGCATTTCTATAGTTGGAAAATATCCTCTGCTGTATTTTGCTGGAAAATGAGAGTAGTGGTTGGGTTGTTCAGATCATCTAAAACCAACAACAATAAAGAAAACCAAACTGGAGAATGATTAATGCTTTTCATTAAAGACTCTTCCATAGAAAGCATGCATTCCTCAAAAAAACCACCCTAAAATAGAGGATTTCCTGCGGGGAAACAGTTCATGGCCATGAACCTCCATGAATTTCCCACTGGACCCGAAAGAGTTGTAGCTTTTTCCCCACTGGCACTGCTCCATTTCTGTGCACGTCCTGGGTAAATGCTAAGCTATCAACACCAGAGTCTTCTTCACCTTTGAGAACTGCAGTTTGTGTCTGATACCAGAGGTGCTGAAGCCCTTGAGCCTGCAGTAAGGCCATGGGCTTGGTTATCCCCCTGGGTGCTTCCATCTTTTTGTTGCTGTCACCATGTATAGTCTGGGACTGATAATTTGTAGTATCTGCCTCGATGCGCCTTTCTCGGAACCCTCTTGTCTTCTAGAATCACTCGTTTCAGTCTTCCTGAAAGAGCTGGTGGACTTAGGAGATTTCCATTTAGCTGAGGGTAGGCGATATCCTTAAAAATCAATTATTGTGTTGCTTGCCAGATTTGGCAGCATTTCCATCAGCACAGGGTGTGCACAGGGAGGTAGTTAACATCTCAGTGATGAATCATTTTTCCACTGTGTTAACGAAGCAATTCTGGTGTAGCAGATGGCTGGACAATGCACTTATTTAGCTGGACATTTGACCCCAGGGTTGTCCTTGTTTGCAGGATGAGGGCAAGGCTGGAAGGAGATGTGGTGTAGGCAAAAAGGAGGTAGGAAAGGGTGGCAGGACACAAAGTTTCAGAGAAAAAGTTTGGTACCCACCTAAAAGTGAGACAAGGACTGGTTTTGGTGACAGTTCTGTCAGCTGCATGTTGTGATGTTAGAATGTCATGGAATACAAGGGAAAAAAGTCTTTTTACCCCACTGTTGAAGAGTCCTGGTGAAGTCAGCAGAGATGATGAAAGCAGGAGCTGATCAGGATGACAGAAAATTCCTTTATGTGTAGTTTTCTACAGGTAGTTTATGAATGGAAATTGACAGATAAGAGAGTATGCTTCTTTTAAAGCAATGCTAAATTACAGCTCTACTAAACACTAGAGGGAATTAAGGGTTTTAGCTTTTGCTGTTTTTAAAAATCCCAGCAGCAGCAAATGATGCCTGTGGCAATCCAACCCCATGGAGCCATTTGCAAGATACACAGTTCAGTTTTCAAGAGTAAGAACTGATGTTGGAAAGGGAGTGAGCACAGGAAAAAGTGCCCTTCAAGCTGAACTTTGGGAAAACCCACAGGTGTTTATCTGCATTCCTTTCTCGCCATGCATTTGCTTTTTGCTCATAGGAATAGTAAAGGAACACAAATTTGTGATACAGTTGCAGAAAAAAAGGCAGCTCTTCCATTCCTCTCACTTTTATTTAAAAAAACCATGTCTCTCATATCTCTAATTTTGAAAGTATTTAATCTGCAGGACAGCAAATAGTAGACTAATATGGCAATAATAGCCATAGCACCCCTTTGTGTGTCAGTTAATAGGGAGATTGACTGCAGACATCTCCCAAGTTGACTGACTTTGAAGGATCTAAACACAAACAGTGGTTACTACCACAATGCCGAAATCACAGCCTGATTGGTGTGGTCATTTTCTTAGGTTGCTGGAAGCACAGCTCCAGGATGAGAGAAGAGAGCATGAAGAGGAGTTAGAAGCTCTGAAAAACGAGGTGGATGCAATGAGAGAAGAGCTGGAGAAGCAGCAGCAGGTGTTCCTGCAGACTCTGCAGCTGCCTCCGGAGGCACAGGTGGAGTTTGGCCTTCAGCAAGAAATCACACGTCTCACCAATGAAAACCTGGTAAGAAAACACAGCCTAAGGCAGAGGGAAAAAACAGTTTAAAAGAAAGGAGATAAGAAATGTGAAGGGGTCTCTTCCACATCTCCTAAGCTCTCTTGAAGAGTCTAGAGGAGAAATCAGATGAGGAGTGGCTGAAGTCACTTGGTCTGTTCAGCCTGGAGGAGACTGAGGGGAGACCTCATGGCTGTTTATTGTTTCCTCACATGGGGAGGAGG
>VWPV01030852.1:0-16923 GCA_013389885.1 Geococcyx californianus | reverse complement strand
TACTTTAGCTCAAACCAGACCATTAGATTAGAAAAGGCAGCTCTACAAACAAGATTAAATGTTTTCCAATGTTTTATTCTTGCAAGCGTGGACACGTCAGTGATATGACGTTCTCCTTTTCTAGGGTGTATTCTGACATTGAAACTTAAGTTGCATAGTCAGAATCCATCCCATAGTATCTTTAGCCTTTTTCTTATGGGAATGAAAACCCAACTGCATTGCATCTGTTTATTTGTCAAATTGTATAATACAGGTTAAATTCTGAAAAAAACCTTAACTGATACTATTATTACTATTTATATTACCACTGTGCACCAATTCCTATTCATACTATAGTTGTCTAAATCTAGCACACACTATATAACTGCCTGAAGAAACCGTCCTCTGGGAGCAAACCATGACCTGCAACAACAGAGCCAAAGCAAACCTGTAACACAAATCATGAACCTAGACATTATATCAAACTATGTGGATGTACATATTCTCCTGCGTCTGTATTACACATGCATATATACTTAAACACTCATAGTATCTATCAAAAAAAATCTACTGTAGATTCCTGTAACAAAATGATGTTACTGAAAATCTTTGACTGCCTCACTAAATCACTACATCCATCTAGACTGACATAAATTCTAACATAATGCAAGTGCCTCGTGGCAAAGCAAAATGCATTTTCTCCAACTCCCTATGGAGAATACATGTATTTTTTTTTTCTGTATCTCACAAAAACCATTGATCTAAGCAGTGGAAACAAAATTAGTAATTTCATCTTTCTACTTTGATTGTATTTGGTAATATTACCTAACTACTTATTGGATCTTTTCCCTCTTCTGACCCACTGAACCTGTTAACTGCTGGTTTTCTGAGTTTTAAGGGTTGAAGGTTTTTGTCTCTCTCTTTAAAGGTTTCAAATTTTTAATATTTCTTTTTATGATTTGTTCCAGTTTTGAGGAATACATCAGGCTACTGGCAGAGACCAGATACTGATAAAAGACAATTGCATTCACCTTCTCATTTGACATAGCTTGTGTTCCTCCTTAGAAGTTCCTACATAATTGGTTAACTTCTTAATAGGTTCTGCAGTAATCACAGGTAGTTTACAGGTATGTTATTACACAACTGACTCACAATGTGAGGCATATCACTATTTAATGAATTTCATCCTTTGACTTCAGAATACAACAGAAACAGCTTCTTTTTCCAAGAAAGATCAAAGTGTAACCGGCACTCTTATGCATTTTTTATATTCCTTTATTTACAAACACCAGTTTACTCAATAATCATTACATAAACACAGAAAGGCATGTGGTATACAATGCCATTCATGTTTCTCTTGACCTGCTTATGCATCCCTACTGGGAAACATGGGAAAAAGCAGGTAGGATGCCAATGTACTGGCACTGGTCAGGTTCATCTTGTAATGGCTTGCAAATATAAATGAAATACAGAGGACTGGATTTGCTGTTGATAAATATTTGAAGGCTGTAGATACTGAAACATATAATGTCAATGCAAAACACTTAATGGCAATAATGTAATTTCTAAAGCACACAGCATCTCATGTAAGTGATGCTCTAAGATCTATGAATTACCTGTGTCAAGTAAAATAAACAGCAGTTGCTGAAACATGTGTCGCTCTGGCAGCATACCAAGTCCATGCAAGACTCTGTAAGATTTAAGTAGTATTAACAGATAAGGCAGAGCACTAAAGACCTTTCTTAGAAATCTCAGTTACTTCAATACTGACCTAGTAAATATTGCTCACTTGGATAGATGGGAACAGAAATAGTTCCAATGCTATAGACTGTTGTTACAGTGTCTGGTATAGATGTCACAGAATTTTAGAATAAAAGACCCCAAATGTGATAGCACAGCAGCAGAGAAAGCCAAGCTATGAAGCAATTAAAAACAATTTCACAGAAGAGACAGGGAGAGCAATAATGGTTAGTTCACTGGAGTTCTTTCCTCTGTATCTGTTGCTTTCCTTTGTTCTCTTTCCATGGCCTGTTAAAGGATTGTGTCTTTTGAAATCCTGCCTGCATTTTATTTTTCCATTTTGTCAAATAAAAAGGTACTAGCATACAAGTTAACTGACATCTTATTTTCCTTACAAGCAGAGGGAGAAAATGTTAGTCCTGGAAGTAGGATTTTTCTTTACATGTGTGTTTGTATTGTAAATGGAGCTATTAGAATGTTTTATATTACAAGAAATCAAGAAAGATGTGAAGAAAACTACAAAATATACAAAAATTGATTCTTGCCATTAGTAGAGAATCTTGCATTTTGTTCTTCATTGACATCAAACGCATGTCATAGGATTTTCAAATCACTCAGCATAGACCTTATCCTCCCACAAAGTTCTACCCTTCAGTGGAAGACTCGAGTTAGCAAAGAGTACTTTTGATTAGTACTTACATTTTATAAATCATCAATCATGCCTTTAAAAAACATGGATACACTTTAAACTACTGGAAGATATTTAGTGGAGAAAAATATAGTAGCAGTCTGATGAAACAGACTGGCATGTCAGTTATGGCAGCACCCACACCAGTTACGTTCTTTCTGTAGCCAGGCATGAACTTACAAGCCACAGCAACACTGAAAGCTTTCTCATTTGGTGGTTTGGACATCAGAACTAAATAATCCCTACATTAGGTAAATCTCACAGCTATGACACCTTCCTTTTGACATAACAACACTACAACATCCTCTACCTGTGAGTGTATCCTAAACAGCAGTGGAAAACCGCACAAAAAGGGGCAATCTTTATAAGCCTGGGTGCTTATCTGACAGTCTGTAGCAGGTATGAAACTATGGAAGATTGCATTCTGGGAGTGGACTTGTAAAGCCTGTTCTTGACATTAGAGAGAGCAGTCCTGAAAATGTCCCTTTGTCAGAGCCAGCAAGACACACTGCCTGACACATAATCTTTCTAATGCATCCTAAACCTTGGAGTCCAGTTTCCTCCCTAGGGCCTTCAGCTCTTCAGCTGCTCAGGCCATGTTTCTCTGGCAATTTGTTCATTTGGATGTCTGGAAAAGAAAGCTACAGGCAAAAAGGCCCAGGATTTGTGTGTCCTTTACAGCCCATTTTGGGTTGGTTCCACTATTTGATTATTTTATTTTACTATCAGTAAAACTGAATACATGTATGCTTTGATAGATTGGAAAGAGCTCTCAGTGATGTTACTGGTAGAATGGAGCTCTACAACTGCCTTAGCAGACAACAAGGAAGATTAGTTCTTCCATAAAACAGAATATATAGCGAACAGTCACTTTTCTGAAAAGCTCTGAGACTCAAACAGGTAGGTGCACAGCAAAATTCAGGGATTTGACTTGCCTAAGGCAGTGATTGTTAAGCAAAATGCCAATGGGCTCTAGTGCTTATTATGACGCATATACATTATTTATTTGTTGGTATTTCTAATCAGATCAAACAAAGAAAAATGGATTGTATGCATGGCTTATAACTCACTTATTTACATTGGATTCTGTGTCGTACATTGGTGCCTAGCTCCCTCTGAGATCAACACACTGATAAAGGACCTCATTATCCAAAATGCTTGAAAGCTTGAAATGTTCAAAAGATGCTGCAGGAACTGAAGGAGAGGGCACAACTTCCAGAATTCCCTGCATAGAATGCATTTAAAGATCATAGATTAGGCTGAAAATCAAATAAAAGCTGAGTTCATATTTGGTGATACTATTTAAAGAATTAATGCTTTTAGACTTTAAATATATGTAACATTAGGAGCTGAGCATCTGATCTAGAGGAGAACCCTTCTGAATATCATCTTCTCCCATTTACACACTGAATGAGAAAGCTCTGTAGAAACAGCCATGCATTTAAACACCACATCTTTCCTCCTTTCATTCACTAGCTCCCTGACCACTTCAGGCCATTCAGCAAACATTTTAAGAACACTTAGTCTCGCTACACAAAAAATAAATATTAAATATAATGAAATTCAAAAGCAAATGCATGGAAAAGTGTCTGTATATAGATTAAATTTTTTAAAAAAACAATAATATTGATAGATAATAGTAACATTACATAATTTCATGCTTTACAAAGACCATGTCTCAGACTTTCAAATACTTTGTAAATTACTTACTGTCTATTGTATTACCTATACAGTTAATAGGCAAATTATTCTTAGCCAGTATAAAGAAACATCTAGTAATCACATTGTGAATATTGTAAGTTTGATGTCTAATACATTGAATCTGTAATAATCAAAACCACACTTAAAACTGCTATGAAAAAGTAGTACACATGTCACCAACCTTGTTTTACTGTGAGCAGAAACATTTGGACAGTTTCCCTGTCCCTTTTCATCTGTTTGGATATTATTTTAGAAAGATGTTAGTTACAAATGTTTCTCATACATTCCACTGTTGCTTGATAAGATTAATTGATTGGTTTTGCCACTCAAAACATGACTCCTGATTCATTATGGACAGGTATCAGAATTAGAAATATGAATATGCTAGGGCTAAGATAAAATTTTGTTGGCTTATGACAAAATGAAACTCTGGTTTTATTTTTAAGTAGATACTGAAAGCCACTTACTATATTCTTTATATGTATGTGAAATGAGCCTAGGTGAATGACCAGTTACTTCAAAGTGCTTCTATTTTTTAAATAACTGGATATTCTGTTGCAATGTAGAAAATGCAACGGTTCTTTTAAATCCTGATTTTTGCTACTGCAATTTTTGTATTACGTGCAAAATGGTGTCATTTTCTTTATATTCAGAACTAGCATGAAGATTTCCAAATGTTTTTGAACTGCACTGAAGAATTCTGAGAGGCTAAAAACTATTAACAGGATTGAAATCCAAAATAAGTAAGCAAAGAGGAAACATCAGGAGGCCTCACTGGTTAAAATCAGATTAAAATATCTTGCAACATTTGTTGGCAATGATCTCCCTGGGATGCAACACCTCTGTGAAAATCCACAGAAATATATCCTGACAGCCAATGGCCTTTAACTACTCACACTGTTCATAGCTATATTCTACAATTAGGCGTATCTCATATGGAGTGTACATCTTGTAGTATCTGCTCAATGTTCCTTCTCTTTAATCTAGCAGGCATCATCTAGCAAATTTTATAAAAGGGGATGCTTGCCAACTAATATTAAAAGCTATCTAATGTTTCTCAAAGGATTAGAGCATATGAAAATATAAACATTGTTTTGAGCTGTCTGTGCTAGGTGAAAGCCTTCATGTCTCACTTAGACCCTAATCCAGCAAACACTTACACACATGTTGTAGTCCCATTGATCTCAATAGGACTACTCGTGTGTGAAATCAAGCATCTGTGTAAGCTATTGGAGGATTGAGGCTTTATTCCAGAAAGTGTCACAAGACCAATGCCCTGATGATTATGTGGACTATTTTTTTTTTAAAGCCAAGTCTCAGTGGTTTGTTTTGACACTAGCCCATGGAGGTCCTGGAATAGGGAATAATTACACAAAACACAAAGCAGTGTTTATTCAATAACAGGGCAAAAAGGGGAAGACACAGATGAGAAAAAACACACATGAAACTGGAAACTTGCACACATGCAAACAGGTCTGTAAAGGAATGGTGCTCTTGCAGTTTTTACAGATGTAACACGGCCTCCTCATCGCGTGTTTATGCACTTTCCTGGCAGGTCCAGAGATGGAACAGAAAAAGCAGAGCCACACTGGCCACAGATCATTCTGTAACAGAGATATTTTTGCATGACATTGGTATTTCCACTTTCTTGACCGTACTGCGTTCCTGTGCAGCCCTGGTGGTTGAATACCATGGCGAGACAACAGACTGAAGCTGTTCTCTACAGTCTCATTTGTGTGGAATATGTAATATAAAGATAAATAGTATCTACAATCTAGGCTCAGTATCCAAAGAGACTAGGAAAAAAACAGATTCAAAAGGAAAAAGGTGGTTTAAAAACCTGGAGGCAAATTATCAAAGCTGAAATAACCCAAAGAGAAGACTCTCACACTAGTTGTCTTGTAGATGCATATCTCAGTACAAGCATGAGGGAGGGAGTTGCAAGTAGACTGTACAAGCCTGATGCTGATAAATTTCACTCAAGTGGGAAGCCTCACTAAACTTGTTCAGTAATAAAGACCCTATGGTGATATTCTGATCCAGGAAATCAAGATGGTTATGGTGATCTTTGTTGCATTCGGTGTGTCTGAAAACATGGCTGGTTCCTTTGCAAGGTAATGACAGAGCTTTGACCATTTTCTTGCAGCTTCTCAAAATGTTCAGGCATTGTGAAATGAGATTAAGGTTTGTTACATATTTTTTCATTCTTTTGCAAGCAACCAAATATTCCAGAAGGGTCCTCTCTCGTTCAACTGGGGTGTTCTTTCAGCCTGTTTCTGTACATTCAATACACCAATCTAGTTGGACAAAGAATTGAAAGAGCAGAATAGCTAACCACAAACATAATGCGACAGAGGACAACACTCCAAGACAGCTTGTACAAACCCAAGGTTTGGCAGATTTCATCACTCGGTATCAAGCTACACAATGCAGCTGAAACGTGTGAGTGAGTACATAGCTTCTGGTGACTTACTGATAACTCGATGACCTTAGAGAAATCACTCAGGACCAAAAGACACTCGTAAGTGGAAATAATTCTAAATTGTCCTAATTCTAATATGTGAGCAGGAGAGAAGTTGCAGGGACAAGTCAAATGGTCAAATGAAAGTCAAATGGTCAAATGTGATTCAGGGTTTACCTTACTACTGACCAAGAGGAAGCTGCTGGCACAAGGAGACAACAGTTTATTGGCCCTCAGTCCTGTAATTTCTTT
Source organism: Geococcyx californianus (assembly GCA_013389885.1). NCBI lineage: Eukaryota > Metazoa > Chordata > Aves > Cuculiformes > Neomorphidae > Geococcyx > Geococcyx californianus. The sequence goes on along the minus strand of VWPV01030852.1, from coordinate 10,102 downwards.
TGAGTACAGTTTCAAAACATCATTCCAAACAATGGTTTCATAGCTTTGTGCATGAAACTGTGTGAATTAGCACTTCCAGAAGGTAGCAGATTTTAGACTTGCAGACTTGAGCCTTAAAGTTCCGTGAAACTTTCAAGCAAACGCAGGATGCAGAAAATACAGCACAGCTATCACAGTAAATGAAGCTTGCTAGATTAGGGGGCTTGTTTGTTTTCACTTTGAAGAAACTGAGGATTCTCCTATAGGATTTTTTAAAGTGCTGGTATCATTTCCCCCTAGGCATTTTAAGAACCAGTTTAGTATATACTTTTTTGTCAAGCACACAGCTCCTAGAGAGATTTTCAATCCTGTAGCAAAACAGTCAAAAATGCTTTAGCAAGTTAGATTTCAGACTGCCACTGAAGTCAACAGGACTCATACCTGCTTAATTGGACACTTTGGAACCCTACATGCCTGTCTGCTTTTTAGGCAGGTAAAAGCAGATGTAATTTGCTCTAACTTCCTAAGCAAGACTTCTTGCCTTGGGGCAGGGAATTCTTCTATTTCCTTTGCATGTACCATGGCAGGCTATGGTCTCATTTGAAGTCAGGGGTCCTTCAGGGACTTGTGGAATCATGGTGGTTGGAACAGCTCTCTGGAGATCATCTTGTTAGCTCACAAGTTAGTGATGACCTCCACCACCTTCACTATAGAATTCCTGTCTCAAGGTTCATGGGCATTCTGCGAGAAAAAAAGGAACTGAAAAAAAACCCCAACCTAAATCAGTAATTAAAAAAACCTCTCTGAAATGGAAACCTATCTATAAGTAACCTCACTTTCAAGTAATGTCAAGAATATTACTTTGTTCTGAGGCCTAGTGTAGTGGTCGTGACCCACTGATAAGGGTTTGGTACTGGACTATCATGTAAAAAGTTATATTCAGGTGCCTGAACCTCAGCTTCCACTAGTGTTACGATGTCTCTGAGTACCACTGAGACTCCAGTAACTGCTCTAGAAGGTTGGTAGATTTTCCCAAGTTCTACACCTTACCTGTGAGTCCTGTCTGTATGTCTTAGATACTTTCCACAATTTAAAATGGCATTAAGCACCTCTGTTCAGACACTGGAATTGTTCTGCAGATGCCTGTGTTCGTCTCCTGCTTTGAAAAGTTTGTCTCATGACTTACAGCAAGTACTTAAACTCTGTGTCTTGATCCTGTCACTGTAGGAAACAGGGATTTTGATACTTTTTTTGGTGTACGATTTGTTTATCTTTACTCTGAGTTTGTATAATAAGGAAATATGTGTAGGGACTATCTTTATAGTGTATATGCAGAACACCTACCCCAGCAGAGCACCCATATTCTTCTGCAATACAGAGTCCACAGATAATCCCTCCAATCCTTTTTTAAATGTCTCATTAAGGCTCAACATAAATGAGCAAAAAATGACTTGTTTTAGAAAATATACTTAATTCCTTTGTGAGTTTTAAATAATGAGGCACGCTAATATTTTTACTTTGGAATTTTTGGGAATGTCTGGAATGCTAAGTTCCCCAGATGATGATTAAAAGGTCAAGTAATAAAGTATATGACAAACTATGCCTGAGATTCCTCATAAAACAAATGAGTAATGGCTGCACAAACTGTGTCGCCATGTTTTTATATTTAAAAAATGCCTCTGCTGTACTATTCCATCATATTTGTCTGATTATAGGATTGCCAGAAAACCAGCATGGTGATGGTTAGTTTGCAACTGCTTTGAGGATGAAGTCAGAGTCAAGAAGCAGATGAGAGGGGTACATAAAGGAGTAGTGTTGGTGTTGTTAGTGGACACAGAATGTGAAATGGATCTTTTTCTTGCCAGAATGCAGGCTTGGCATTGGTAAGTATCACACCAGGTTTCTATGGAAGACAGTTTGTTTCTGTGAGGATTATAACATTAGATTAGAACATTGCTTAAGTCACAATCACAGGAGCCTTCCAGAGCTGTTAAGTATTTGGCATATCTCACTTATCTCTAAGGGTGGCAGGGGCCATCAATACAAAGAAGACCAATCAATCTAGGGTCTTCCTCAGACATTGCCTGTCAGTTGATCAGAGGAAGACTTTAGGGAATCAGCTTTCCATTATCAGGATTTGGTCTGTGATCAGAACAAGCCACTGAACCTTTTACTTTTCACTTGGCAAACACATACACACTGGAAAAAAGTCCTGACAGTTCATTCATTTTGCTCCATCACTGGAGCCAGATGATGTTTGACTGGGGAGACCCACCCTCTTTGATGTTGTGCTCTTTTGAGAGTGCCCTGCTGTGAAAAAAATTTTCTCCTTCCAAATTAAAGAGAAATATTTCTGTGTCCAGCTGTTAAATGTGACGTTTGCCATTTTTCAGTGCATTGGCTTCATGCCATCTCACAGGCTATGTTTCAAGCCTATCTTTTTCCTTTCTCCTTCTCAGCAGCAATATCCACAATGTGTTAGTGTCTCCAACTTCTCCATAACATCAACATCAAAAGGGAAAATACAAGTAATACTACTTTGCTCTGAACTTCAGCAGCAATATTTACACACTTTTCTTCTGATACTTTTAATTAAAGCCAACAATCATTTTATTACATGAAATGAAAGATAGAATCCTTAAATCTACCTATAAAAGGCTACTTCAGTTTCATTCTGATTGCAACCGGCAAACCATACCAAAGCTCTGTCTCTGTAGAATACATTTACTGGTTAAGTGAGTGTGGATGTTATTAAAACTTGCTTCATGTGTATTGGGTCCACATCAAAAAATGGCATCCATTCAGCAGCCCTAGCTCTGTTTAAATTGAGACAAACTTCTCATGAAAGCTTGGATAAACATTTAGGTTTAAGTAATCAAGAAAACCTGTATCTCCTCATATTTATTAAGTGTAATTTTTAGAGTTATAAAAACCACTGCCACAAATAGTGTATACTGTAAATAAAGGGTGGACTCATCATTACGATGTTTCGCTTGTCTACTGAGGTGCATAAAACACAACAGGTTCCAACTGCTCTTCAGCTCAAGCTTTCCTTCATCCTTTTCATTTCCATATTTGCTGACATGGAAAAGCATCAATGTTTGATAGACTTTGGCAAGCTCATTGTTGCAAACCTGTATTTTATAATTAATCTCAGACTATGACCAGGAAATCAGAGTAACTGCTTATGTACTCATCACATCTTCACACTATGAAAATTAAAACCTGACTGAGAGCCTCAACAAATGAGAATGGAAACACTTATTCTGGTAATTACATAGAGGATAACAAAAAGTAAGCATTTTCCCTTTAGGTATCTACATCACAGATTCATGCTAAGAAAAAGTATAATCCAGAAAGATTTGGTTTAGAAATAAGTATCACAGTGTCACAGTATTGTAAGGTTGGAAGAGACCTTTGAGATCATCGAGTCCAACCTATGTAGTAAAGCTGTAGCCTGTTCTTCATTTCCACTACATGTAACTCATGAACTCGGTTTTTAAAATTGCAGAATGATGCAGATTTACAAATAAATATAAATCAACCTCTCTCTAAAAGGCTAGCATGGAGCCAAGCTACATTCTGCAGGGCTTCAGCCAGTTCTCAGAAGCTAGCTGGTACCTTACAAAGACAGCACTGGGACTGGAGATGTCCAAGAAACATGGAAAGGCTGACAGAAACAGTGCTGGCAAAGCAACATGTTTCCTTGTTCCTGGAATGAATGCCACTGCCACTCCAAAAATTACATACAACATATATAAATGCTCTATAAATGTTTACATTTGGATCTGCATGTTGTGCTGTTCTGTAACTGTACATCACATTGTGACAAGAATATCATTTATACTACTACTGTTCTTTTCTGTCTTTATTTCTAAATAGATTAAGAAACATTTTCTTACTGCTAATTCCAACTTTCTCTTCTCTATCTAACCAATGTTATTCAAAATTCTGTTTACTTGGCTCTACTCTTCCACTAGCCACTGTCTCATCATGTTCCTCTTTTTATGTTCCTCATTTGATCAAGGCAGTGGAAAACCACCCAAGAATGCCTTATTAGAGTGAAAACCAAGGACCTACTGCAAAGATTTGTGTTCATCTTTTTCTATATTCCATTCTGCATTTTTCAATTTCATGTTTAAAACCGTAGGGCTTACCTTTATCCTTCCAGCCGTTCCCAGCTGTGCTCTGTGTGCTAAAATAATTTTAGGTTACAGGGTATGTTTTTTGTCCCAGACAGTTTTAAGTGAAAATATTTAGGTGGATTATATAGGCTAACACAGATGCAGCAAGTATATTTCAGAAATAGGAGAGTAGTTAAAACAGCAAATGCACTGGCCTTAAATGTCGACATTTTCACACAGGATCTTGAAGCAGAAGAATTAATTAGAAAACAACAGAATCAGTGATTATAATCCATCTCAAAAAAATGTAAGAGTAAAATGATTCATCCAAAACAAGGGTTTTTTTTTTCTCCCAAGTCTAAATTCTAAAAACAAAGGAAAATAAACCTGATTTTATCTTGATTATTTTTCCCCCTTCCTCAAAGTTTAACACAAGGGAGAACTTAATTGCTATTTAGCAGAGCTAAATCAAAATTATTTTACTGGATATAGGCAAAACCTCACTATGTTTGTAAAGCAATAATAACAAAACCAAAATGCTTTGGAGTAAGTTTAAAAAAAAATATTTGGATTATTTCAAGATTTTATCAGTCATAATAAAGTATTTCATTATAAGTTTACTGAGACTAAAAACTGATAGGAGTTCTGAACTGAGAAATGATTTTTCTTTAGAAAATGTAAGAAAATGTTTAGAAAATGTAAGAATAACAGGTTTAAATGACTTTGAACAATTTTCCCCAAAATTTTATTCATCAGAAGTTTCCCTGAACCCAATAATTTTACACACAAACAGTTTTAGTTTCCCAGCACTCTCTGGGAGAGGTGAGGGGAAAAACAGGTTTCTTTGGAAAACACCAACAATTTGTAACTAACTATCTGTTGCACACCAGTGACATGTTATTAAAGGCATATGTAAAAAAAAGCTATGACACCTAAGAGCTTGTGGTCTAAAGGACACAGATAAGGCTAAATGAATTGGGAGAACCAGAAAACATGATGGAAGTGTAACCTTTCCTCGCTCCTTTGCTATCTCTTTCTCCCTCATGCATGATCACAAAAATTCTCTGCTTAAAAGGGAGTAAGAAGTGTGACTTCACGGTTTTCCCAAGCTAATCAGGAATTGCCACATTTCCCTCCGCTAGAAAAGAAAAGGTTTGGGTTTTCCACTGGGGCACCGAGCTCTACTCTGAATGTATAGGCAGACAAATTCAAATCTTTATCCTTTCTTGTCCTGCTTGTATCCCCTGGCTGCCAGTTCATTGGGAAAGTAGGTAGCTTGGACTCATATGTTAGCCCACACACCTGCTGGTAAGGAGAAAGGGAAGGCAAACTAAAGAAAGGGTAGGAGAAGCTGACCAATGTAGAAAACGAAAGAATACACTTGTATATTTTATGGAAGGGATTACTCAAGAGGGGTATGTTCCTGTCAATGGCAAGAAAATGAGTCCTCACTCAGTTTCTCTTTTTATGCCTCACAGACTGCATACTGGCTGTATGGTTCTGACTTTCCTAATCAGCTTGGTCACTTCTCAAGTGAGAGAGATTATGAAAAATAACCGTGTGCTGACTCTTAACCATACTCTCAGATTATCTGTATCTGCAATAAAAATCAATTTATCTATAGAAAGAAGCACTTTTGTTCTCAAGTGGCAGATTTATGATTTCATGCAAACATGAATGTCCTAGAGCTCACCCTTTTTAATAAGGAGTCTTCTAAAAGACATAAAATATTTGTCCTAATGAAGTAATGGTTTCCTAAGGTTTCGCTTCTTCTCTACAGTGCCTACAGTTTTATGTCTTTGTTGAAATGTGTCACTTCTTAAATTATGATGTTTTCCTAAGTCTACTATATTCTTTTTCTAACCCACACTAAGAAAGCATAATTGTCAGACATCATGTTTTGAGGGCGAACTGACCTCCAGCATATTGTGGATAACATAAATTTCATATTTTATAGTTATTTTGAAAACATTCCTAAACTCAAACCCCTTGGTTGCTTAGTATCTTGAACTCACTCCACCTAACAACAGTAAACTAAGGGGGCCAATGTTTTCAGCCAAAAATCAAAGTAAAAGGTGAGAGGAGAAGATGAAAAAATACTTCAGCATTAGGGAGTCACTGCTATTACAGAGTCACAGCCAACTTCAGATAAGACACTGTACTGAGACAGACCAAACAGCTGCTGCAATCCCCAGGCTGTCATCTTAGCCTGTTCAAATTTGTCTAAAAACTCTCCAAGAAACGAGGAGTATGGGAAGAGTGAGACAGGAGAGGTTAATGTACGATGATTCTAGCCTCTGCTGATTCATTCTGTCAAAAAATAACGAGGATCATCCAAGAGAATATGATAGTATGTCACTGTGAAGATTTTGTTTCTTTTTTCTTTGACAAAGATACTTCATTCTCCAGTAGAGAGCAGAGAAGGATGTGAGTTACTCCAGGCTTCAAAGGAAAGACATTTATTTTGTCCAGATAACTAAATTGTCTACTAATCCCATGGGGCATCTGGATAGGAAATATATTATACTTACTAGAAAATTGAGCAAATCCTTGGAATCAAGGATGAATAAACAAACTGACTGAGAGGAAAAGACACTTACCAGAGGCTTAATAATGAGGTACATTCAGGAGCATTCCTTAATTTAAAGGTTAGTTGCTCAGTAAGCAGGACTAATGAAGTCTTGTGCTAATACAGATGTGTGTCCTTTGTCCCCAAATATTTCACTGCTGTAATAATCTTCACTTTTCACTGATTCCAGTGTGTAACACTGATACCTACATATTTTTCAGTTATTATGTACTTAACACTGCCACCGATATCCCTGGAAGTTCAGCACATGGATCCTCTCACTGCAGATGTGGTAGGAATGGTATCCTGGGATATCTAGTCTTGTGATGTGTAAACAGAGAAATATGGTGGTGACAAAAAGTGCTCACAATAAAAGAGTAACTTTTACTTGACAGTGAGATATAGATTGGGTCAGTGACCTTTACTGATCCCCATTAATACCTATCTGCATCTTCGATAATCTTCTTGACAGTATACCAGCATATAACTACTTTTAGAAGTCACATCATGAAATGCGGAGTAGCAGGAATGTGAACTCTGGAACAGAGCTGGGCAGAAAAGTGATGGTGCACAGTTTGAGCACACTCAACTAACCTCGTGTGTTGGACCATTTGCACAAGCAATAGGTTCAAAGGCAGCTGCTTTTTGTAGAATCTCTGAAATTTTAGCTGCTGCATGTTTGTAAAGGTACAGTTGCCATGACAATACAGAAAAGAGTGTGCCCTATATGCTTTCCATATTTTACTTCCCTACATATACACAGGATATCCTGTGTTGTACAGAATGTCTGGTAGTTCTGAAAGAAGAAAATTACATTTCCTCTTGTCCTTTACATTTTTGATACTTTTTCCACAGATCAGGAGATTTAACTTACACACCTACTACATTAAATTTAGTGGAAATGAGGGAAGGATTACTGTCTTTCTAGGACTATAGTTATGACTAGGAATTAAATCAATTCAAATCACTACAGGCAAATCACTGGCAGTAACATAGTTCAATTGTATATACATTTCACATCTTTCAAAGTTAAATGTCATTTTCTGTGACATATTTTCTAAATCTAAAATATGATGTCTCTGAAAATGTTAAAAATTGACTAACACTAATCAATCCCACCCCCAGCTTCTAATAAAGTGTTTAACACTGCAAATAAGTTCTGAATCAGACCCAAGATCATATTGCCATGGTCAACTCTTACTGCACAAAATTCCATGCAAGGACTACAAAAGTATTCAAAGAGAATTTGGATGAGGCACTTAGTGCCATGGTGTAACTGACAAGTAGGAGTAGGTGTAGGTAGTAGGTGTAGGTGTTGGGCCATAGGTTGGACTCGATGATCTCAAAGGTCTCTTCCAACCTTACGACTGTGATACTGTGATACTGTGTGATAGTGTCATGACCCACAATGCAGAGCATCTATGCTTCAGTCTCTTAATTGTGGCACAGGTCCTGTAAAAGTCAGTGCAATAACAACCAGGAGAAAGCGGACAGCTGGCAGATTTTTGAATGATGGTAACAGAAGAGAAAGAGCAGGAGGACCTTACCTCTTTTATAACAAACGATTGTAGCAATTTCACCTGTAACTTTACAAAAGATATGTATTGCAAGTCTCATTTTACACCTGAGGTAAACCATGTCATTAACTTTGCAATTCTGCTTAAACACTCTGTCAACTTTAGTGGCACATCTACATACAGTGTGCACATAAATGAGAAAAAAATCCAAACCTCATCACATACATCATTCATACATTGCATACAGCCAGTTCTGAGGTTTGTATTGATTTAATATCCTTGAGAGCAGAAATGAACACGACTCAAAAGATCCATCATGATGCAATTATCAGAATTTTTTCTTTTAAAATGCATCTGTGTTTGGTCCCTGTCAAGATAATTTTAACTGTAAATTTGCAAATGTCTCACTTACAAAACTGCACAGATCTGAACTATAACAGTCAAAACTCAACTGTTTTATAAATACATTTAAAATATGGTATTAATATAAAAATCCTATATCATACAACTAAAACGATTTAATCTAACTTGCTATGGCAATAAGCAGATAATTTTTCCAAACAAATAGATAAACTCCATCATGTCATTTTGAACTTCTTCTGACCTTCTGATGCCTACAATTGGGAACAAATGTTATCCAAGAAAAATATTGATGGCTCTGCATTTGCAAAACAGACAACGCTTAAATAAAGCAGCCTTTGCTTTAGTAGACTTATCAGATGCATTGCACAGGAAAAGATACCTGCCCAGTTCTGCTTTCATATATATCAAGTATAACTACAGATTAAAAATCCTGTTGATTTAGAGCAGGTCTAAACTGCAATCAAAGTGACTGGGATTGATACAGACAAATCTGTTCTCTAGGTATAAATTAGCTATCTAAGTCACAACAGCAGGGCAATTACAACAGCATGGGATGTACTTGGGGCAATTTACTATGTTTTACTGAGAGTTTTGCACCCCATGGTAAAGCTCTGTATTGCTAGAGTGGCATTTCTTATAAGGCTGAAATAATTACCCTAATTAAAGCTGGTTGGCTTGTATCTACACAGAGGTAAAGACACACATTTGGATGCAATGTGACATCCCCTTAGTGAATTTGCAGTACGGGAAACTGATAATGAATATTGGGGCACTGTTTATTATTTCCTTTGTTCACATGCAGAGTAAAATTAAGTTTGTCAGTGACTTGCAGGCATAACATTAACAAACTAAGGTTAAGCATATAACCTAACCCTAATACAGAAGATCCTTGTAGAAACAATGGAGGGAAACAGATGTCTTCAGAGGGCAATAGATATTTAACTTACTGATACTGAATGTTAGTGACTGGGACTGCTAATAAGACCTGTTATGAGTTGCCACACCCTGGATGGAGTTCAGTGAGACTGGGGCTCAAAAGTGTCAGTCAGTTTCATATTGCTTTCATATTCCTTTCTCATGTTCTTTAAGAAAAAAAGTACATATATAAAAAATAACTTTTAGCATCTTACCATTTCAGTCTGTCTATTATACTGCATTTTTTGACCAGGAAAACGAGATTAGCTTCTTTATATAACTAAATGTACAGTATTAAATCAGTCTTAAAAATTCTTAGCCTCCATAACTGGTCTATGAAAAGAAGATGTCAAGCAATCAAGAGAAATGATGCAATTAATATCATTGTTAAGTTCTTTTTTCTTCTTTTTTTCAAAATTTCAACTTTCTTTCCAAACTATACTTCTCATTTTTTCTCTTTCTTTTTCTTTTCTTTTTTTTTTTTTTTTCTTTGTTTTGGTAGAACAAACAGCAGGAACAGCGGTTTTTAGGAAATCTTTGGTTGTAATGCCGCTGAAAGCTGCTTCCCTGAAATGACCTCTCCTACCCAAGAAATTATTCCAGGAGGGCAACTCAAAAGCAAAAAAAAAAAAAAA
>VWPV01030850.1:22825-50088 GCA_013389885.1 Geococcyx californianus | reverse complement strand
AATACTGGAAGGCTGCTCTAAGCCCTCCAGGTTGTGCTGTAATTTATGTATGTGCCAGTAGTGTGATGCTTTCTGCATTGGTGTTACGTGGTACAGCGTTAATAGTGCAAAATACGTCCATAGCGCCTTAGGCTCAGTGGGAGTTCCACGTACGTATGAGTATGTGTCCTTGATGATCCTTTGCGCCCAAACTTTTGCTGATACTGAAGAATTACAAAGAATAAATGTTTTTGCTTTTTAAGTTCTTGTATTTACTTGTTGCAAATTTCTTCTCAGAACTCAGGATCTGAAGACTAAAAAACATCACATTCCTGTGGTTGACCGCACTCCTTTGGAGCCTCCTCCTGTGGTGGTGGTGGTAATGGGCCCTCCCAAAGTTGGGAAAAGCACCTTAATAAAATGTCTTATTAAAAACTTCACAAGGCAAAAACTGGTTGAAATTCGGGGTCCGGTTACAATTGTTTCAGGTGAGAACAGTGATGTCAAATGGAAATGCTTATTTTGCTCTCTGCGTTTGTTTTGCTGTTAGAGCCGGGACATGTTTGTGTTCTCATAATTTTTTGGTAGTTTTTAAGAAATTATTTTGATATGTTATCAGTTATTAAGTAAAAGAACAGCGAGATTTAGACTTTTGGGGGACTTATCCCTCTGTACTTGTTTTCTGTCTTGCTGGAATCCCAATTCTCTCAAGCTCTGTTAGCTCACTCAAGTTAGTCAAGCCAAGTTAACAGGGGGTACATTTTTCTCATTTGGTTACATGTTAAGAATTTTTTTAATATGTAATTATATTTTTTTAAAGGCTAGAATAGGGTGTATTTTTCCTAATAATCTCAAAAGAATAAAAGTAGGTGATAAAATAAAACCCATGGTTCTAATTCTGGGGTTTAAAGATAAAAGAAGAGACTTTTTTTCCCGAAGTGATGTTGTTAGCGTTGTTTTTGGAAAAGACAGAACAACTCATTTGAGAATGTATTCATCCTGATGATTTTAAACCAAAATATTTAAATTTAGCAGAATTATAAAAACTTGTAAACAGGTACTTCGACAGTGGTGTCTGTGTGGTGGACAAGAATTTGAGTCCCATGTACTCTTCAGGAAGTTCAGGAACATGACCTGAGAAGAAAACAGTAGACTAATTAGTTTCCTCCCTCTGTTTCAGTTTTTGATTGTTTGTAATTTTGTTTTCAGGTAAAAAGCGCAGGCTGACTATAATTGAGTGTGGATGTGACATTAACACAATGATTGACTTGGCGAAAGTTGCTGATTTGGTAAGTTAACAATAGCACAGGATTTCTACTGTGATTTATATTGAAAACACTGCCTTAACTGGATTGCACCAACATCTGCTTTCTCTACTCATTGCTCTTGAAGGCAAACCCGTCTTTGGTTTCAAAGAGAATAAAAGTAAGAATGAGCAAATCAGAAGATTTGATTGACTGGAAGAAGAGATTTGATTTCCTAAGCCCCACAGACTTATAAAGCAGCTAAGAGCCATTATTTAATTAAAAATCCAAAGTTGATTTTCAGCTTATACGAAAATAAAGAACAAAACTTTTTGCAAGGTGATGGTTCCCAAGAAGCTTTAAAGGCGTGGTCTTTGAAATTACCTTGCATGGGCATCTGGGTATCGTTACAGTGGAATGTTGATATTGTGTTTTCAGGTTCTGATGCTTATTGATGCCAGCTTTGGGTTTGAGATGGAAACATTTGAGTTCCTGAATATTTGTCAAGTACATGGCTTTCCCAAAATTATGGGAGTTCTTACCCACCTGGATACATTCAAGAACAACAAACAATTAAAGAAGACCAAAAAGAAGTTAAAGCACAGATTCTGGACTGAAGTGTATCCGGTATGACATTTAACATTGCTTTTTTCATATATTTTGCTTGATGGAAGCTAAATTAAAAGTGGGTCAATACTGAAGTTTATTGATTACATTCTTAAATCTTTTAAATAATACTGTAAGTGGACAATGCTGATATATCAGCTTGCTTAATCTTTCTTCTGTGTGCTAAGATACTTGAATAGTTATTCTCAGTCCCAGTAAGCTACTGCCCATGCGATACCAGTAACAAGGTCTGTTATGTAGGTACTCTGCAAGGGAGATTTGCCTGTAAGTCTGAGATACAAATTAACTTTTGTACGAGGATTTCTGTATGTGAATTGTTTTCCTCTGCTATTTGTGGGGCAATTTTCATGTTGAAGTAAACTCATTAGTTTGATCTTTTGGAACCAGTTTTAATCTGTGATTACCAATTGCAATCTACAAAATAGAATTGCATTCCCGTCTTTTAGTTTTTTAGGTATTAATTTGATGTTTAATGTTTTTATGTCTTTTTAATGTGTTCAGGGTGCTAAGCTGTTCTATCTGTCCGGAATGGTTCACGGGGAATATCAAAAGCAGGAAATTCACAATTTGGGACGTTTTATCTCAGTTATGAAATTTCGACCTCTCACTTGGCAAACATCTCACCCATATATTCTTGCAGACAGGTGTGTTCTCTCTCTTCTTCCATCTCAGCATAGACAGCACCTTGCTGTTTGAAAAACCCTGTGATACTGGAGCCTGTCAGCTCTGTGTGTGAATGGGCATTTAGGGCTGTCTAGGTGGCTTTGGAGAAATGCAAGCATACTCTTCAGGTTTGTCCTAATAACTCTGGCCACTCAGTTTTCACTGCAGCGGATCTTGCAGGCAGGCCTTTGGCATATTTTAGATACTTGTGAAACACAGCAAAATAACCTTAAATAACCTTGCTTGTGTGATTAATATTGAATTTCTGTGGAAAAGAAATAGCATTCCAGCTGTTATAACAGCAGTGAACTAATCCTCCGAGTTAGAATCATAGAATGGTTTAGATCAGAAGGGACTTTAAAGCCCATCCTGGTACAAGCCCCTGCCATGGGCAGGGACCCCTCCCACTGGATCAGGGTGCTCCAAGCCCCATCCAACCTGGCCTTGAACACCTCCAGGGATGGGGCAGCCACCACTGCTCTGGGCAACCTGGGCCAATGCCCTCTTATGGCAGAATTGATTTTAGAAAGGTTGTGTGTGGGAAGCATATAAACGGCAGTTAAGAAAGCAGTATATGTTTAGTGAAATGCCAGTAAATCTTCCAGAAATATGGTGTTGAACGTGCTTATACAAGTTTGAAAATGCATTTTTAAAATATTTTTGGAATTATATTAATTTCCATGGACTTTTTTCTTATGATAATTCTGTTTTGGATATTAGAGTCTGCTGAACACATGGTGGCAGTAGTGATGCCACAATTCATTTTTCTTAAATTACCTTTTTTCAAAAGTTGCTATTGTAACTGCTGGATAGCCTTAACAATTTTTTTGGATATTGAGTAGAATGGAGGAGCTGACAAACCCAGAAGAAGTTCGAATCAATCCGAAGTGTGACAGGAAGATATCACTTTATGGATACTTGAGAGGAGCACACCTGAAAAACAAAAGTCAAATTCACATGCCAGGTAATTTATCGGATTCTTAAAACTGATTTTATACTTGTCTATGAATAGCAGAATAGCTGTTACTGCTCTTGTTGTGGAATGATTTGTGTCTTTAAACTGCACATTGTTAAGTACATTTTTCATCTTTCTAAATACAAATTATGCTTTTGGAAATTACTTGGTGTAATAAATCCTTGTTAATAGTTTTGCTTTAAATTATGCAGTATTGTTGCAGTCTTCAATGCAATACTGGCCATGTCTGAAGTTTTTCAAGCACCTTAGAAGGTGCTTGTAATGCAAAATATGCAAGCCCCAATAGCAAAAAGTGAATTTGGCTTATGTAAAGTTTTTTATATTCATTGAGTGAATTTAATATTTTAAGTAAATGATTTAGAAGCTTAAATTCAGAAATATTTTAATAATAAATATACAGACCTACTGACAAAAGTGAGTTGCTAGTTTTCTCATTTGAAAACAAGCAAACAAACGCAAAGTTTTGCAATATTGTGGTGAACTTGGATGTGCTTCTGTAAGTTCAGTGGTAAGGCAGAAGGATTGGATGTTTGATAAAGAGCTCACTGTTGATGAATCACTGGATGCTATGATATTTTGGTTTTCTTTTTTCCCTCTTGGTGGTGAACTGTATTAATATCAGAATAGAACTTCGTGAAAACTTGGTTGCTTCCCTTTTCTGTCACTTCAGGTGTAGGAGACTTCACTGTGAGTGACGTGAGTTTCCTACCAGACCCTTGTGCTCTACCTGAACAGCAGAAGAAGCGTTCTTTAAATGAGAAAGAGAAACTAGTCTATGCCCCTCTTTCAGGAGTTGGGGGTATTGTATATGATAAAGATGCTGTTTATATTGACCTTGGTGGAAGCCATGCTCATGAAAAAGAAGAGGTAAGGGAATGCTGTTGGTGATTTGAATTCTCTTGCAAAACTTAGTTTTTGTCTTTGGAGTCAAAATAAGTGTTTAAAAATAAGCTTCTTTAAAATAGTCAATCCTTACATATCTATAGTGAGTAATTTCTTTTTCTCCTCCAGTAATTTTTATTATTTATGTAAAATACTGTGCAAAAAGATTTGAAGGATCAGTTAATAATAAGTAGCCAAAGTTAACTTCATAAACTTTACAGCCACTGACTTAAAAACTGGCGCTGGGATATTACCTGTCTTAATTTACAGGACTGGGTGATTGTGGGAAAACACTTGCTGGATTTTTGTGGTCAAAGGGAAAGGTGGAAAACATTTGCATATGAATAGACAATTCAGCTGTTTTCCCCTGTACTGTGCAAAATGTGAAATACTTTAGGGGCTATGATAATGTGTGCTTGCTGATATTTAATGTAGTGATTGCCTGCTGTACTGGAGGCCCTCTTTGGTTTTTCTTGGGTTAATACTGTGTGTGTAAAGAGTAGAAGGGAGACTTTGCTATCTTGCTTTCTTTGTATCATAGAACAGTTTCATATTGTAGAATGGTTTGAGTTGGAAGGAACCTTAAAGCCCATCCAGTGGCAAGCCCCCTGCCCTGGGCAGGGACACCTCCCACTGGNTTTTGGTTTTCTTTTTTCCCTCTTGGTGGTGAACTGTATTAATATCAGAATAGAACTTCGTGAAAACTTGGTTGCTTCCCTTTTCTGTCACTTCAGGTGTAGGAGACTTCACTGTGAGTGACGTGAGTTTCCTACCAGACCCTTGTGCTCTACCTGAACAGCAGAAGAAGCGTTCTTTAAATGAGAAAGAGAAACTAGTCTATGCCCCTCTTTCAGGAGTTGGGGGTATTGTATATGATAAAGATGCTGTTTATATTGACCTTGGTGGAAGCCATGCTCATGAAAAAGAAGAGGTAAGGGAATGCTGTTGGTGATTTGAATTCTCTTGCAAAACTTAGTTTTTGTCTTTGGAGTCAAAATAAGTGTTTAAAAATAAGCTTCTTTAAAATAGTCAATCCTTACATATCTATAGTGAGTAATTTCTTTTTCTCCTCCAGTAATTTTTATTATTTATGTAAAATACTGTGCAAAAAGATTTGAAGGATCAGTTAATAATAAGTAGCCAAAGTTAACTTCATAAACTTTACAGCCACTGACTTAAAAACTGGCGCTGGGATATTACCTGTCTTAATTTACAGGACTGGGTGATTGTGGGAAAACACTTGCTGGATTTTTGTGGTCAAAGGGAAAGGTGGAAAACATTTGCATATGAATAGACAATTCAGCTGTTTTCCCCTGTACTGTGCAAAATGTGAAATACTTTAGGGGCTATGATAATGTGTGCTTGCTGATATTTAATGTAGTGATTGCCTGCTGTACTGGAGGCCCTCTTTGGTTTTTCTTGGGTTAATACTGTGTGTGTAAAGAGTAGAAGGGAGACTTTGCTATCTTGCTTTCTTTGTATCATAGAACAGTTTCATATTGTAGAATGGTTTGAGTTGGAAGGAACCTTAAAGCCCATCCAGTGGCAAGCCCCCTGCCCTGGGCAGGGACACCTCCCACTGGATCAGGGGGCTCAAAGCCTCATTTTATTTAAAGTTTAATTTTTCCTTGCATATTTCTACGATGTTAGGCAGATTAATGGCTCTGTTAGCTGTTCATTAGACAGTTGTTTACTTATTTTAATTGTAAAATAAATAATTTTGGCTTTGCAGGTGGAAGTGAGACCAAATCATGAGATTGTTCAGACCCTCATCTCTGCGCATTCAGCCATTGATGTTAAGATGGCGTCGAGCAAAGTGTCTCTCTTCATGAACTCCAAACCCTTAGGTTCAGAAGACATAGAACAAGAGTAAGTTTTGAATGCTGAGCAACCTTCAAGCATGAATGAATCTCTAATTTCAGGCTCTAAATTAGGAAAAATACTCACTAGAGCATAATTAGTAGAATGGTTTATCACCTGATTCTTCCTCTTCTAAGATTACTCATGTGCCACATGTGTATTTTGAGTTAGGAATAATTGGTATCAGAAAAGTTTTGCAAGTAGTAGGAATTGCCTTCTAGGAATTCCTTGCTGATACAGCCCCAAGTAACATATTTCTGGTTTTCTTCAGAGTTGTGGAGAATGGCAGTAATAATCTTCAGAAAAGTTTATTTTATAACCTATTTTCATTGCAGGGAAAATGAAGAAATTTTTTGGAATTATTTATGGCTCTAATGTAGGGTGTGATCTTGAATTAACAGGCATTCCGTACTTGAAGAACTCCATTGTGTTTTTAATGTTTTCTGTAGCCTTACTCTGTTTTTAAAAAAGAAAACTAAAAATATTTTAAACTATTAACAGGAAGCTTCACTGTTTCATTAAAATTTCTTTATACTTTGCCATCTTACCCTGAATGGGATCTTTGGGAAAACAGGTTTGTGATGCCAAAAGAAGAGAGAAGGATTGATTTGAAGACTGGCAGAGTACGTCGGAAGGCACTATTTGAAGAAGAGGAGAAAGAAAAGGATGACGCAGTAAGTGACGAGGAAGATGACCAAGAAGAAGAAGATGAAGCAATGTCTGAGGATGGAAGTGAAGGCGATGATGAAGGTCATCCTGAGGAAGAAAGTGACAGAGAGGAAGAGATGGCTATTAGGGGAGCCAAACGTCTGAAGACAGAGGTGGCTAAAGAAGAAGCTGTGAATGAACTGCCAGCATTTGCAGACAGTGATGATGATCTTGAGGTGAGTTCTGAAGGAGAAGGAAAAACTGCTCCTGGAGAAAGCGAGATGGAGGAATATGATGATGAGGAAGAGGAGGAAGAGGAAGAGCAAATGACTTGCAAAAATGAAAGCTCAGATAGTGAATTTGAGGTTACAAGCAAAAGAGTAGCTGAATCTAAGCAGCATATAATAAATAGTGAAAATACAGAAATCAGATCACAAATCGCAGATCATGGTCTGAAGAGAAAAGCAGTGCTCACTGCAGATTCAGGAAACTGCACAGCGGAAGAGGCATCAGAGTCTGAGGCTGAAAACTCACTCAGTGAGGGTGGTGATGAAGAAGGATCACATGATGAATTAGAAGCTGAAGAGTCAAATAGGAAGGGATTTCGACACGCTCAAGCAAAGGAGGCCGATAGTGTTGGACAGACTAAACTTAAAGCTGTAGAAGCTCAAGATGATGACGTGGAGAACCTACTGAAAGAGGAAGAGGAATATGAAGAAAAAGCAGATCTTTCTGCTGACACAACAGGTAGGCTATAAATGTTAACATTTTTTACTGTCCATTTTTAGTGGACATTGTTAAAGATTATAATAATTAGTAATTATTTCATAATGTAGCCCCTCCAATATACATATGCTGTTGTCACGGTGACATGCCTCATCATGAAAATAATCACATTGGGTTTTTTGCTAATAATTTTTATTTTTAATTTTTATTGCTAATAATCTCTTTAAAATTTTCTCCTAAGGTTAGGACTTATAAGAAAAAAAAAGTCAGTGGTATAATTTGTTAGCCGCAATTTATGTTTCTTTGTATATATGGAGTATAAAAAAAAGATGCTGTGGGTTTTGTCTGCTGTTTTTAAGCCTGTTGTGGTCTTGTCCTTATTTAAATTTTGTGTAGCTGCTCCTTCTTGTGCTTTTTTGGAGGTAGAACCCAATTTTTTTCCCTTTTCCAGGTGCTCTTAAGTGGAAAGAGGACCTTACACAGAAGGCAGCTGAGGCCTTTCTAAGACAGCAGCGTTCAACCCCCAATCTTCGTAAACTTGTATATGGAACAGGTACAAATCTGGAATCTTGTAGTGTTTTAATATATTGTAGCTTTATAGCTGTTGCCAAGTTTGCAAGTCGGAATCTTTGAGCCTAAGTCTTCTGGTGGGAGGCCTAAGGAGAGTTAATTGACCTTTTTAATTGCTAACAGTTGTTTTCCTGAATACTTGTAACAAAGACGGTTTTTACTTTTCCTATGAGAAGCTTTTTGAGCTCATTTTCCGGGCTACTTGATTATTACTCATGTTTACTGGTACAATTATTTCCCCAAGAACACTTAAAGTTCATTAATTTATATAATTATATGGTAGATATTATGCAAATCCATTGTGGCAATCAATGTATTTCATAAAGGGATGTTGGGTTTTGGCTGTTTTCAGGCATTTCTGTCTCACGGTGACCAAGATTAGAATATTCTCTTAGAGGTGACATTATTAATAAGGATGTTTGTCGAGGAAAAAGCTAGCTGGCTTAAAACAGAGAGAAGATAAATAGTTATGTAATTTATTCTGTGTAGTTCACAAATCTTCCAGTAGTGGTCTGAGTGTGCAAACCTCATCACTCAGAACGTCTGTAGAACAACTCAATGAGAACCTGGCTTTTGTGAACATTCCATGGTGCAGGAGCAGAAGCTGACAAATACTCAAGTCCCTTGCTCTTGATTTGCAGAATAGTTTAATGTCATTTCTATTCATAGATTGTTTTGGTTTGGTTTCTTCTTGTGATATTGAATGAACATCTTGTTTTTACTTACTGGACAATAATTTCTCCAGATGATTCCAGTTACACAAATATAACAAGGGCTCAGGTTGTTCAAAGACATTTGAACTATGTAGAATTTGTGAAATGAATCACACGTTTCCATATGGAAAAACTGCACAACTGAAGCTGGCTGTGGTCACGTTTTATAGTATCTTCCTGGTTTTTGCTCACCTTATTTTGTCCTTGTGAAGGGTATTCATTTAACTTTTACATTGGATAAATGTACCTTTTTCTTCAGTCTTGTCTTTTTAAAACTATTTTTAGTTTGCATCTTTTTTTCTCCTCCAGCTACTACAGGTATTGTGAAACATAAGGCAGAAGAGAGTTTATTAATGAATGTAATCAGTGTGCTGTGGGGGGAATAATCACAGCTTATACATTTCATTTAGCTGTCGAGGATGATGACCTTGAGAATGAGGATGCAAGTGATGAACTTGGAGGTTTGTTTCGTGTCAACCGTCCAGACAAAGCATCCAAACAGAAGGCCAATGCTCTTGACTGCTCCAAATTCGTGATAGAAAAGCCACAAGATTGGGATTTAGAAGAGGTAATACTATTGGACAATTGCTTCTGCTTGTTGTGTGCTTGTTAAGTCCAAACTGTGTCTCATAAAGTACTGCTGGGTTGTCACTGGAACAGATTTGGGGGAGCTATGGCCAGAGTGTCACATCTCCTGCTACTTGCTGTCGCTGGAAGTATTGACTAGCTAACAGATTCCAAGGTCTCTTCTTACAGGAATGGATAGTTAGAATAAATCAGTTTAATGCTTGGCTCTCTTAACTATTTGATGGATCATTGTTTCCTGTTTATTTACCGAAAAGTAAAAGCAGGGGAATCGTGTCAGCATAAAGACCTCTGAGCAAGAGCTGAGTTGACTTCACATCCCTCCTTTTGCTGAGGTGCTGTGTAGTTTTGGTAGTGGTCTTTTGCTGTGGAGCTGTGGGTGAGAATATCAGGTTATCCCTGATGGGGGTAGGATGATGGAGGAGCGGGGAAAGGATTGGAGAACATTGCTGTTGGTAAAAAGCAATGACGCTTATTTTGCAGGTTATGAGCAGTATTCGAGACTGCTTTGTGACTGGGAAGTGGGAAGATGATAAAGATGCAGCCAAGTTGTTGGAAGAAGATGGTATGTGTAAGACTTCTAAAAATCATTAGCGAGCACAGGATTTTTAAGAAAGTACTTTGTAATTATGTGTGTAGAATGTTTTGCATTAGTGATACACTTGCCAGTTTTTTCAAGCTATTGTATAGCGTATTATCCAGATACAAACATAATTAAACATTACTGTAAATCTCTGTACAAGCAGTAGGCAAGTAGCACGTTGTGAAAATTTGCTCTCCAAAAGATGGAGTGTATGTTTTAAATTAGGAAATGGAGTCCTTAGTCAACACTTGGCCATGCCAGCTTTGAGTTAGATATCTAAGTTCAGCTGTTCATCCTCTGTGTATGTTTTATTCTTTTGGATAGTCTTGGTAGAATTAAGCAGAAATTCTTTTTAAATGGGAAGACAAACTGGTCATTAACATCTGGCTGAAAAATGAAGTCTATCTTCAGATTTTTATTTTTTTTAATTAGGAAATATTTAGAAAATTTTAATAATACAGCTGTATTTTTTTATATGTAGAATAATTGTGCATCAACAGGCATTTGTTTTTAACTCAAAAGTTGTCTGCTATATTTAAATTTTTTATTAAATTTTTTTTTTCTTAATTAAAGATAGGAGCTCAATTGCTTAGCTGGTGTCATGTGTTATTAGTACTCGCTAATTTGCTGTGCGGTCCTTTGACACAATCTAAATTTATTTACATTTTTGAAATCATGAAAGTATTGTCAGGACAAAGGAGGAGCCACTGAAGTCCAGCTGAGAATTTTCAACTGAAAGTGTAGAAAGGGCAGAACAAATTTATAAAAATGTTAATGGGAAGAAAAAGTCGTTGGGCTGAAACACACAATATTGAAAATGTTGTATGGAACACTACAACAGAATGGTTAACTGTCATAAATGTTGGGTACTTCTCGTTGCAGAAGAGCTGTATGGAGACTTTGAAGATCTTGAAACAGGTGTTGTGCACAAAGGCAAGCCTGCTTCTGAAGGAGATGAGGTCTGACCTGTGTTTTTCTGTTCTTTAGCAATGTGCCTGTACATCAGTTTCTGATCAAGTGATAGGCATTCTATGTAACAAATCCAGTTTTTATTAATAAATGGGAGAGAAATCAGTGGGACGAAGGAAAAAGAAAGATCTGTGTTGTGGACTTTGGAACCTTCAAATATCCAGAATAGCATGTTTTTAGTGTCAAAGAATTGTTGTTTAAAGTCAAGTTGGAGAAGTCACCTCACTTATTTAACAGTAGGTGTCAGGCTTAATCAAGGGCTGGAGGATCTAGAGTTATGAGAGTAGTCTTTTAAAACCAAATGTGATCGTAACTCTTTGTACTAGGTCATTTCAACTGATGCAGAATATTAGAGCTCTGTTTAAACACAACAAATTGTGGCAGCTGGCACAGTTGCCCTGTCATTCCTCTTACCTGCCCAAAAGAGGCTGGTGGAAGCAATTTTATGCTGTGACTTGGATATCTTCCAAGAGCAGAGCTGTTGTCTGTGACAATACAGATTGAAAAATCAACGTTCTTTCAGACTGAGCAACTTCTTGGCTTTGCATTTCATTATAAAATTGAGGGCAGCAGCATAATTTTGGCAGTTTTCAAATGGTCTGCGAACAAGCTTCCTCCTCTCTGGTCTCTAAGAGTGCTGCCTTCCAGCCCGGGATTACTTAGGGATATCGACAGTTACTTTTTTAATCTCTTTAATTACGCATGCTTATTTTTAGCTGTAGAATAATAACAGCCAGGTCGATTCTAGAGTCTGTTCCCTGACCTTACAATATGTTAAGTCAAGAAGTTTTCTCAGTGGAAAGGGTTATGATTAGATCGTTAAATGCTTTGGTCATTGCTGAAGTTGCATTTTATATGAATAATTTAGTAATGTCTGTCAAAAATTGCAGTATTTTTAAAATGTCTAATAATTTGCATTATGACAAAATATTACTTAATAATATATATTAAACTGTTAATCAGAGTGGATTGTTTTCAATGAATCATTCTGCATGTTTGATTAGTCTGGAAGTGAAGATGAGGAAGAAGATGGAAAAACATCCAAACCAGAACCTGAGGAGGAGGAAAAGAAAAAGGAGCGCATGGACAAGAAACGGAAATTGAAAGAAATGTTTGATGCAGAATATGATGAAGGGGATGCCACGTACTTTGATGATCTTAAAGAAGAAATGCATAGACAAGCACAGGTACAGGCTGTTCACTTTGCAATTTATTTGCCCGAAGGTTTTTTCTGGAGACACACAGGAAATTCAGGAGCTACTTGAGAAACTATGGACAAAGCAATACACACTTGCAGTTCTTTTATGGTTGAACATTTTGATTTCATTAGCTGGAATGAAAAACAAGCAATGAGCCAATCAAAAGCTTAATTTCAATTGACTTAAGGAGTTAACCATCTTCTTAATCACTGAATAAGTCAGGATGTGTCATCTCAACTTTATCTACTTAGAAGATTTTAACAGGTATCCATTTTTCCCTTAGTGATGAATGGAACTAACATGACAGGTATCAAAAATCCCAGAACACAAGGGAGAAGGTTTAGCTCCTGGAAGAGAAGGGGTTGGGGGAAGGTGACCTTTTATGTGTAAGAAAGTGAAAATCTTTCTCATACTAATTTGTGTCAGATATTTTCCCGATATTATTTTTAGGGTGGTATTTGTTCCATCTCTCAATACCTTGAGAAATGAAATTAGTAATTAATTTGTTTAAACATGATGTTTTGTATGTAGCTGAACATCAGGAGCTGGAACAAGAGGGCAGGGATTCTATTGTTAAATATTCTTGTTAATTATTCTTGTTAAATATTGTTTTATTATTCTTGTTAAATATTTACATAATATCTGTGTATGGTGAAGAGTGGCTTGAAAAGACCCTTTTGATGATACACAGTCTGAGGGGGCATAGGAAGATTTCTAAGCTGCTGAGTGAGATTGGAGCCCAGCCTCCTCATAAAGTGACACCTCAAAGGTCAGGACGTTAACTTTAAAAGGTACTTGGGCTCCCAAATCAAAAACGTACTTTTGTCAGTTGTGTCTTTAAAATCCAAATTCGCTGTTATGAAAGGTAAATCAGAAGTCACTCAGTTAGTCTGCTTGAAAGACAGTATCCAAGAGAAGCAAATAACAGGTCCACTTGGGATCTCAGATTGGAAGGAATTCACGATGCCAGAGATCTTGTTCTGAATAAAGTCACCGGACCTATGCTATCTTTCCCAAAAGATTTGTAAATGTTAAGCATGTTTTAAATAGAAATGGCAGCTCATGAATGAGTTGATAATACCTAAATTTTGTAAAGCACGTGCTGACTTTCTCTTTGTCACACAGCTTAATCGAGCGGAATTTGAAGATCAGGATGATGAGACTAGAGTGCAGTACGAAGGCTTCCGGCCTGGGATGTATGTTCGAATAGAGATTGAGAATGTCCCATGTGAATTTGTCCTGAATTTTGACCCTCATTATCCTATTATCCTGGGTGGTTTGGGCAACAACGAAGGAAATGTCGGATATGTACAGGTATGTGTCCAAAGCTGTGAGTGCACGTTGTGTCCATACAAGCGTGCTTCAGAGTGTCTGGAGTTATTTATTTTCTATTTCTTAAAGATACAGTAAACACAGAGAGAAACCTTCATCTTTGTCTTTTGAATACGGAACTTGCTTTTGATACGATTAACTCTACAGACACTGGATTTTTTACAGTCTTAATTGGACAACTGGAAGAAGTTTTTGTTTAATGTTCATCTGCAGAGGTGTTTCAGGACCAAGGTCTGATATTGTGATTGCTGACTTGCAAACATAAATTGTACTCTGAGGTTCATGTTCTATGCACATGTGGTTACAGAAAGTTACTAGCATATATATGTATATTTTTCAATACACTACTTGCTTGTATGCATAGAAATGTGACTTCAGAATGCGTGAAATACTGATTAGCTTTATCTTTCCAATCAACTTCGTTTTAATGAGAATATCCGAAGATAATAAAAATTCTAGTATAGATAGAAGTTTCTTACAATCATTCCTGAAAGCTAGTGCTTGAATTTCAGAATTAATATTATTATCCTTTAATGATGTTGTTCATCTTTTCTTCCAATTAGTTGCGCCTGAAGAAGCACCGATGGTATAAGAAGATACTGAAGACACGTGATCCTTTAATCCTCTCGCTAGGGTGGAGGCGATTTCAGACTATCCCCATGTTCTACATTGAAGATCATAACGGGCGTCATCGGCTTCTGAAGTACACGCCACAGCATATGCACTGTGGAGCAACTTTTTGGGGTGAGGGCGTTATGGAGTTATTATCCTGTATCACTTAATCATTATAAAATTCTCAAGCTTTACACGATGTATCAGGAAACACAGCTAGTACGTGTTAGAATAAGTCTTTAAATTGTTGTACTTCATGTGGAATATAGAATAACATCAATTGGGATGGGACAGTAGACAGTTTTCTATTACTTGTGGATTGTTTGAACGATATGTGAATCATTTGGCTTTTAATCTGAATTATTTGGCTTTTAATCAAATTCTGAGCATCCTGCTAGATTGTATCTTATCAAGAAAGGAGTGCGAGTTGTGTGCTGTGTGCAGAGACGCCTGCACACGTTCTAAGCCCAACCCTGCAAATGCTTCCATACAGGAATAACTTCGTGTTAATGGTTCCTTTAACTTTCATCATGTAATGGGTTGAATGTTTTATACTTTTCTTTGGATTTATTCACTGGGAATATGTACCATGTATTTCTAAGCTTTCTGGCTTTAAAAAGAGAGCAAATGTTGTGTCATAAAGCATTTCATGAATTTTTAAATTTAATTTTCTTTTAGGGCCCATCACTCCTCAGGGAACAGGATTTTTGGCAGTTCAGTCTGTCAGTGGCACAACGGTAGGTTTGTTATCACAAAATGTTGATTGATTACTGCTTTCCATGAGTCTTTGGGTAAAATATATAGATTTGAGGAAGAATCTGTGGTAAAATGGTGATGTTGTAGGAACTGAGACTCAAGCTTTTGAATGGTGGGTAGTGATGAAATAGGAAACTAGAGGAAACTAGATATAGGCTTTTTAAAAGTAATTTTCATCTGCTACACTGAAAATTACAAATATCACTTTATTATTTTCTGTAGAAGGATTTATACCTGTTAGATTTTCAGGTACTAAGTATTTAGATAACTTTGCAAACTTTTTTACAAGATGAGATGTTGCTGTTGAAAAAGTTTGCCCTCATATGATTTCGCTGCATCTTTTCAGAATTTTTATGAGTATGTGAATTAATTTAAATAGTGTTAAAGCAGTATTTATCAAATACAATCTTTGTTGCCTATATATAACCCAAAGGTAGATTCATGTTTACATACAATGTGTAACAAAAGCTTTGCATGGCATTATGATGAGGATGAAAGCAATCAGAGTGGTGTTTATTATCTCCTTCCTAAAATAAACTGTGATTAAGTTCTATTGCACAGTCATCTTGCATTAAAAGGCTATTTTCATCATGTGTCCCTAGCATAATGGTAGCAGACTTAGAGCAGTGCACAAAGCACTTCTCCTCTGAGACATTCTGTCTGAGTAAGATTCTGTTTCATAAAGAGAGCACGGTGAGGTAGATAACAAGGGCTTTTAGATTGCTTCCAAGGTAATTAGAATGGCAGTTCTAAAAATCTCATTAGTGAATGGTAGGAATGTTATGTCAGCAGCACCTCAACTAGTCTGTACGGAGTCATTTTGCATTTGTCATGCTGCTGTACTCCTGTAAAGGTTATAAATTCTGAAGTCAAACTCTAAAAAGAACTGCAGTTGTATCAGAGAAGTGGTTTCTTCACTGCTTTGTAAATATACTTCCAGCAATGTCTTTCCTCTCTGTGTGTTTCAGCCTGATTTCCGGATTGCTGCCACAGGAGTTGTGCTCGATTTAGACAAATCCATAACTATTGTAAAGAAATTAAAGCTAACTGGTTTTCCATTCAAAATTTTTAAGAACACTTGTTTTATTAAGGTAGGTGTGTGTACTGTAAAGCCACATGCACTGACGGTAGGAAGGAATGCAGCCTAAAATGCCCTGTAATTGTTAGATCGTGTTCTGGATCTCAGTAGCTGCTTGGGGTTTTTTGAGGTCTCTTCAGCACAGTCTCTAAAGGAACTGATTATGAGCCAATGAATATGAATTACAGTTAACCAGACAAAATTTCTCGAATGATCTCCTGGCTCACAGGATTTCCACCCCCATCTCCCCTTTCTCAAAGCCAGTGATTAGCTTCGCACAGTGGCAGACACCTCTGGAGAACATCAGCCATTCCCTAGCATCTTTCAGGCAGTTTGATCCCACTGAATTTCTGCTGTAGGAGCAAAGATGACTCCTAGCAGTGCTTAGGACCTCACAATTACATTCACAAAAGTGTTTAGGCCAGGAAATGTTACAGAAGTGATTTTTCATTCACCTTCCAGCTGTCCTTAGTTGGGCTTTAAGGCTCAGGAAGATGTTAGGTTATTCTGCATTTGGGGCAGTAAGCGACTCGGTGCTGATCCTGTCAGTGAAGGACTCAGCTATTCACACTAAGCTTGTACAGAATTTTTCCTGCCTTCTTTGTGATTTATGGGAGAAGCACAAACCTCAGAGACCAGTACTGTGTCAGAGTCTCAAATCCAGCAACTTAAGGCAGCGTACTTGCTGTGAAGGTATGCTGTGTTTCATCAGATGACTTTTAAAGAGAACTGGACAGGTTCTCTCAAGTATGTTCTGGTTTAGAATTTTAAATGCATATATTTAATGCTAAGAAGGCTGCTCTAAGTAGATGACTTTTTTGTAGCTTACCTTAAAGGCAGCTCAGTAGGTTTTTGGTATGATCAGCACTCTTAGTATGAAGACAATGTTATGCCCTTCCTATTTCTTTATAAGAAATGCTTGTAGGAATTACTTGTGGTTTTGTGGCCTGCATAGGTAATGGAGAGAGGCTGAGCATCTGGAATGATGGTGGGCAAATTTCACTTTCAGGGAATGTTTAACTCTGCATTGGAAGTGGCTAAATTTGAAGGTGCAGCGATCCGTACTGTGAGTGGCATCCGAGGGCAGATCAAAAAGGCTCTCCGAAACCCAGTGGGTGCTTTCAGAGCAACATTTGAAGACAAGTTGCTGATGAGTGGTAAGTTGCACTTTCCATTTAAGTTGTCACACAACTTTCATCCTGCTTCACAGATGGAAAAGCCACATCTTAGAATCTCTGTTAGCTGGTAATTGGGATGTGAACTCAAAGAACATGAAATATATGGTGAGATGCAGAGTGAAACTAAGAAAGAAGTACATTTTATGTTGGATTTCTTTAAGTCATACTCAGCAGCCTTATAACATGCTTATATTTCTCCAAGTGTTTTAAAGGGCTTTACACAGCATGGTGTGCTTTTCTTGAACATGAAGATGTGTTGTATTTAGTGGTACAAGTGCTGGAAGGACATTTTTCTGAGAAATCCGTATTGTAACTCTAATTAACTTTATTGCTCTAACCTTTGGGGAAATTATGCAGTGGATGGGGGTGAGTGGTCAGCTCTGTTTACTGAGCACCACTGTGATGTTGAGAACACGAGTTTGTGCTTATCTGGGTTTAAATGAGCTCTGTTTTCTTAAACCCTTAAGTTTATGGGTGGTGCAAAATAAAACCAAATAAGTTCTTTTATAAAAATAGGCAGAGAGAAAGCAAATTGGTTTTGTCAGTAATAGTACAGGCATAGATACGTATCTGAACTCTTGCTAGTTCTTTAATTGAATAATAAAAAGGGTGGTATTTGGCTGGCTGCTCTTCAGGAGTATCTGCTGTTTGTGACTTCATGGGGTTTGCAGATCCAAGTGTACAAATGATTACCTTGCTTTTGCGTAATGTGGAAGAGATTTTGTTTATGTGTACCAAATGCAATACCAGCATGCATATGGATATTAGTTATCTGTTACTGTTCTATTCAAACAGTCTTTGCTTAGGATGTGGATGTGGTGAACTGTGCTGTTATAAGCCAAGTGACATTTCCTTTTCTTTCAGATATTGTCTTTGTGAGGACTTGGTATCCTGTTTCTATCCCAGCGTTTTATAACCCAGTAACATCCTTGCTGAAGCCAGCGGGTGAGAAAGATAGTTGGAGTGGAATGAAGACGACAGGCCAGCTGAGGCACGAGCGAGGCATCAAACTGAAGCAAAACAAAGATTCGCTCTATAAGGTGTATTTTTGTCTTTTTTTTAAAAACAGAAGAGTAATCACAGTCACATATGCTCTCTGCCTCAGAGCTGTGCAAACGGAGCACAGTGTAAATATGTATTCATATGTATTTTTGTCCACAAGGCAGAGTCTTTCCTGGCATGAGATGGGAATAAAGCAATGGAAAGCAGATTGTTGTGGACCAGTGAAAGTTCCTTAAGTCATCTGCAGGGTTGAAGTCTTCTGTAAAAGCTTACTGAGACTTCTGTCTTAGTAAAATTGGGGTGAACATAGCATTCAGAGTTTGGTGCAAGCACATCGGAGAACATTTTTTTGGGGTGTGAGTTGGGGAGGTTTGGAGGTTTTTTGGGAGGGGATTTCTTGTTTTTTTTTTTCACTGAAAGATAGAAAATAAAATACAAGATTCATGATCTAAAAAGCTTTTATGTGTTTTCCATCCATTCTTTTAGCCTATTGTGAGGGAGAAGAGGCATTTCAATAAGCTCCACATTCCTAAAGCACTACAGAAGGCTCTGCCTTTTAAGAACAAGCCTAAGAATCTTGAGAAGAAAGGCAAGACTCCAAAAGACCAGTGGAGACCAGCTGTTATCAGGGAGCCTCATGAAAAGAAGGTAATTATCACCTACTACAAAATGAGAACTGAAGTGTAAATGTGTTGCTTAGACCATTTCTGACTATTGTTTTAATGCTTGAATCTGCTGCTGGTGCTGTGGACATAGATGCTCCTAGTGAAAAAATACCACCTGCCATTTGTTTGGTTCCTGTTTGACACGCAGTGTGTATATGGAACTGTTGCTGAGTGCATGGTCTCTATTTTTCAAACTAGTAGAAACCTAGATATGATTTTTGTCCTTGTCACAGCACTTGCAAGGTATTTCAGTTGGATGTAGTCCTCTCGCATTATGGATGACTTAAATTGGCAGCTGTGGTCTTTTATGTGATGTCGTTGCTATGTATTATTAACAAAGACAAGACGAAGGAAATACTCTGCTTCAAAAATTAAGAATTATAAAGTGCTTGCAAAGTCAAGAAGAATCAAACTGCAGTTTAAATATTCTGTAGTAGCAGTTAGGTGTAGCCTTTTAAATAATATCTAACCGAAAATCAAGAGTTCACAAAAATTAAACCTTCGATTAACTTCCTAATAAGATAAATAATTAAACCATGTTAGAAAATGTGTAACAGACGCAGAAATAATTAGGAACTTGCCTTGAATCTGATTCATTATATGGCTCTCTGCTGAGGTTTAACTTGTTTCTTGTTTGCCAAACCTGAATTGTTTGTGTATTGATTCTCTATTTTCTGTTTTAGATATCGGCCCTACTCAGTGCTTTGAGTACAGTGAATAATTATAAGATAAGGAAAGCCAAACTAAAACATCGGGAACAGCTTAAAGAGTACCTCAAAGTTAAGCAGAAGGAGGATGAACAGAAGTTCAAGAGGCAAAAGGAGGCTAAGAAGAAGATCTATCGCATACTGGGACAAAGAGAGAAAAAGAGGCAGAAGTCAAGCTTGAAAGGATCCAGCAAGGGAGAGAAGAGTATGTAAAACTTCATCAGATTTGAGGCCAAATGAGGAAGCAGGATGACTGTGCAATTTTCTGTTGAATAACATAAAGGCCTCAGACTACACTAGACGTGCAAATACCACCTTACTCACGCTCTTGAATACAATTGACAATGTATATAAACAAGATGTAGAAGTATGGATTGTGGGTTTTCTACAGGATATTCTGAAGGACTTGATATTTCTACCTGCACTGCACATTCTGTCTATCCAATAAAGTATTTTAACATCAGTTACAGGGTATTATTTGTAAATGTTTTATTGTAGTACTGGTGGACTTCCATGGGAGACAGAACTCCTCAGGATGTCTGTGAATGTGTTCCTGAACTGGCAGTACTTTGAGCCATTGCCTGAATTTTGCCCTGAGTGAATCTTTCCTTAAAAGGTGTGAAGATGAGCTGTTACTGGGCAGGAGTTGGATTCTCTAGCTCTGATGTGCTAGCGGATGCCCCCAGAGTAGTTTGCTCCTGTGCTTGCATTATCTGGTCCTGCACGAAAGCATCTCATTTTTAACACTTCTCACTGGACATACAAAGAGTGTTCCATCCAGATCTTCCGTTACTTGGCCAGTTTGGCACACCAAATGTGTGGGATTTCCTGTGAAGTAAGCACAGACAATCCTCCTTTGGGAGCATCTTCCTATGCCCAGCAAGCTTGACTTGATGATGTTACACTTAAGACTTAATACGAAGGGAGAGGAATCTTCTTAAATTGAGAACGGAAATCCTTCTCTGCATGACAAGAGGCACTAAACAATCATTCTGTTGGAAGACTAAAGGAATTAATAGTTATGCCATATACGGCATCAAATAGTTACTGTGACAAACATTTTTAATAATTCATTCTCGAACAGGCTGTGGGTCAGATAGCATCAGTAATTTCTTGGGTCTCCTTCCTGAATCAGTTCAGTCTTTATCATCAAGCCAAAATTCATTATTATTATTACACTGTAGTAATACTTGCTATCTCGGATGGGAGATCCCATGTGGGGTCAGGCTGCCTCATACAAAAGCTTTCTGCCAAATGGGCTTGTAGAATTTTGAGAATATTTAGCATTTCAGACTTCTTAATCTCATAATGTTCTGTGTCCTGATCCTGAAATTCTAATGCATCCATCTTTGCCTGTATATTAGGCTGAAACCTGACTCAAATTAATTTGTCATTAATTTCCCTCTATCTTTACCTTCTATGAGATTCAGCTGAGGTCATGTGAATATGAAAACTTTGTTTATGCTTAAATAATTGAAGATTCTCTGCTGAATAGACAACAGCTGCTTTGAGAGATTTACAACAAAGCTGGGGCTTTTCCTGCTGCATAGGGTGGTGCAGGATGGTTTACCAGGGCTTTGTTCAGCAGGACAGCTTCCTCGTTTGCCCTACTGTGCTGGGCTGGATCTGATCTAAACCATCAAGGAACTGTTGCCTCCTAATCCCAGTTTTCTGCTGTTGTGGGCAAACTTCCATAGAAGCACAGAATGTTTTGGTTTGGAAGGGACCTTAAAGCCTATCCAGTTCCAAACCCCTGCCTTGGGCAGGGACACCTCCCACTGGATCAGAGGGCTTCTCTGGGCAACCTGGGCTGGGGCCTCCCCACCCTCACAGAAAAACATTTCTGCCTAAGTTCTCATCTCAATCTCCCTTCTTTCATCTAAAAACAACTTTACCTCATCCTATCCCTGCACTCCCTGATCAGAGCCCCTCCCCAGCTTTCCTGGAGCCCCTTTCAGTACTGGGAGGCTGCTCTAAGGTCTCCCCGCAGCCTTCTCTTCTCCAGGTTTAACAATCCCAGCTCTCTCATCCTGTGTGCTGTTGCGTGCATCTTCCATTTATTCATGCATCACAAGTACTGGTAGGGTTTTTTTGAGCACCTGAGAAATTACCACTGGAACACTGAAGGTTTCATGTTTGCTATTTATACATAATAAAAAATATTTTTTATCTAATTTGTTCATAATAGCTTTGCCAAAGATGGAAATGGTGGACTTGAGCCTTGTTTTTGTTGTGGAGAGAACCACTCGGAGCCGAGTGTGCATGGAAATGCTTCACCTGCAAAGGCTCTACGAGATACTTGTACTGAATTATCCTTTTTGCTTTTCAGGTAGCTTTTTTCAAAGGGAGAGAAAATCTTGTAAGTTTAGGTGATTTTGACCTGGTTTTGACATTGAATTGTTCAGGTTCTCCCCTGGGCTGTCTCTAGAGTTACTGGGACTCCAAATGCATTCCCCTGTCCCCAGAAACACTTTTCCAGCCATTGGGCCAGGTATGCAGCTAGCACTCCCCTCTTATTGAGCCTTGGGTTGAGGGGAGGCCAAAGCTGTGTCCCCCACTACAACCAACAGCAAACCAGCCTGCTAGGACAACACAACCAATATTTACTCCTCCCTACTTGAATTATTGGAGGGAATTGCTGGCAACAGCCTTGTGCTGGCAGGTGGTGGAACAACCGGCTGAACTGTTCTTATCTTGGATAAACCCGATCAGCACTGCAGGAGGTACAAATAATTAGCAGCCGTGTTTGGGATTAAGCCCTAGGCAAACATGAAAACCTATAACGGAACCAAAGTCTTTTGTACAATGATTTCCATGTTAAAGGTGGGGAAAGAAAAGAATTTGCTGCTAGAAGGCACCATATGGGTCTTCCAGGCAGGGTAAAGCAGAATGAGCTGTATCCCAAAATCTTTCAACTAGGAGGGAATGCTGATTGCCATGGGCTAAGGGGTTTCAACAGCAACACTTCAACCTAAGAGGCTGCAGAAATGTGTAACCTGGCAAAGAAACTGGAACTGCAAAGAAGTAGGACATGGATCTGTTGGTGCAAGTCCAGAGGAGGCCACAAAGATGATCAAAGGGCTGGAGCACCTCCCACATGAGGACGGGGAGAGAGCTGGAATTGTTCAGCCTGGAGAAGAGAAGGCATCAGGGACACCTTAGAGCAGCCTCCCAGTACTGAAAGGGGCTCCAGGAAAGCTGGGGAGGGGCTCTTGGTCAGGGAGTGCAGGGATAGGATGAGAGGGAAGGGTTTTCAGCTGAAATAGGGGAGATTGAGATGAGATCTTAGGGAGAAATGTTTTGCTGTGAGGGTGGGGAGGCCCTGGCCCAGGTTGCCCAGAGCAGTGGTGGCTGCCCCATCCCTGGCGGTGTTCAAGGCCAGGTTGGATGGGGCTTGGAGCCCCCTGATCCAGTGGGAGGTGTCCCTTCCCATGGCAGGGGAGTTGGAACTGGAGGATTGTTAAGGTCCCTTCCAGCCCAAACCATTCTATGATTCTATGATGTGCGATTTCAGAGTTAAAAACAGACGAGATGTGGGGGCATGAAGGGGTGCAATAAAGAGGGCAGTCACATTGCTGGTGGAGTCTCTGCAAATGGTTTGCAAAGACTTGTTCTGGGTAAAGAACAGCTGGGAGCTGGCCTTTTTAAATAAAACCCTTCCTTAGAAGTGCAGAGCTAGGTGAAGAATATCTTCTATTGTGAATTACGTACCTGGAGTAATATTAGAAGGATTAGACCTCTTTCTTGCTAACTGTGTCACTTCAGTGTGACTTTAAGCTGGAGCTGGGGATACAAATACTAGAGTGTCACAGTATCACAGTATCATAAGGTTGGAAAAGACCTTTGAGATCATCGAGTCCAACCTATGGCCCAACACCTACACCTACTCCTACTTGTCAACTACACCCTGGCACTAAGAGCCTCATCCAATCTCCCTTTAAACACCTCCAGGGACGGTGACTCCACCACCTCCCCGGGCAGCGCATTCCAATGGCCAATCACCCTCTCAGTGAAGAACTTCTTCCTAATGTCAAGCCTAAACCTCCCCTGGCGAAGCTTGAGACCGTGTCCTCTCGTTCTGTCACCGGTCACCTGAGAGAAGAGCCCCACTCCTGCCTCACTACAGCCTCCCTTCAGGCAGTTGTAGAGGGCAATAAGGTCTCCCCTGAGCCTCCTCTTCTCCAGGCTGAACAACCCCAGCTCCCTCAGTCGCTCCTCACAGGGCTTGTGCTCCAGCCCCCTCACCATCCTCGTTGCTCTCCTCTGAACACCCTCTAACATCTCAACATCCTTCCTAAACTGAGGGGCCCAGAACTGGACACAGCACTCAAGGTGCGGCCTGACCAGTGCCGAGTATAAGGGGATGATGACCTCTCTAGTCCTGTTGGCCACACTGTTCCTGATGCAGGCCAAGATACCATTGGCCTTCTTGGCCACTTGGGCACACTGCTGGCTCCTGTTGAGTTTCCTGTCCACCAGCACTCCCAAGTCCCTTTCCGCCTGACTGCTCTCCAGCCACTCTGTCCCCGGCCTGTAGCTCTGCATGGGGTTGTTGTGTCCGAAGTGTAGAACCCGGCATTTGGACTTGTTAAACCTCATGCTGTTGGAGTCGGCCCATCTCTTCAGTATATCAAGGTCCCTTTGTAGGACCCTTCTACCCTCCAGCAGGTTAACACTTCCTCCCAGCTTGCTGTCATCTGTGAACTTGCTGATGAAGCACTCAATCCGCTCATCCAGCATAGATGAGGTGTCCTACAGGCTGGATTGCAGGGTAGGTATGAAGCAAGCAGCTGCCTGCTCGTTGTATGTTCAGGACTTTGCACCTTAGCAGTGGAAAACTCCTCTCTGACACATAAGAGCTGGGATCAAATACGTGTGAAGGCAGCTGCTGTGTCGCTATGGGAGGAGGCAGGGATCATTCCAGGGCCAACTTGCTTCAAGAGAGTTATTTTATATCGTTTGCTATTTTAAAATGGAATTACCTCTTTGTAATGGTTGGCAAATAAAACCTCCATTCACGTCGTATTTCAGACTAAGTTAATGTGATATTGCGGCATAGTTATTGGATTCAATTGATATAATTAAAATAACAATGTTAGGCTGTCAAAATGCCCTTGTGCCGTGCGTAATGCTCAGTGTTGCTTGCATATACAAAGCTAAGGCCGGTCTTGACTTCACTGCTCACATGAGTCTGCGCTAGGTCATCCAAATACAGAAATCTTCCTTTTTTCGCAACTGCCGCAGACCCACAGCTCTAACAAATCCATTGACATCTGTGATTTGTTCCTGGCCACTGAAAAACTGTTTGCAAGAGTCTTGAGGTTTTGTAGCATTGACCCAAACTAAGGCAATTAAACGTATTATACAGTGGTTTCTGTGCAAGCAATTTTAAACAGCATCCTTGCTGTAGCTTTAAAGGTCGCTGTTGATAGAGCCTCGCATTCACAAACACCAAGCTTAATTTGTTGCCTATTTTAACGTATTGTCCTGAAGTTATTGGGTTTTGAGAACATAGAATCTATTAAGAAGCTTAATAGAGCAGCTCATTCCAATTATAAGAAATGTATTGGTGGAGAAAATGGAAATGCATGGAAGATCAATGTATTAAGCAGCTGCCTGAATGCAGGAAACAGAGGAAATAGATTAGAATTATTCTCTTCTGTACAGAAAAATGGTATTTTCTTCTATGTAGTACTAAAAATGTTGGGTTGTTTATATTTTTGGGGAAGTTAAAGCATTTCTATGGTGACTGTATAAAATCAGATAAAGAGCTATCCACAACTCTTTCCTTTATTGCTGTGTATAGCTGGATTTGTTTCCTCTTTATATTTTATTTTTATTTTCCTCT
Organism: Geococcyx californianus; assembly: GCA_013389885.1. Lineage (NCBI taxonomy): Eukaryota > Metazoa > Chordata > Aves > Cuculiformes > Neomorphidae > Geococcyx > Geococcyx californianus. The sequence goes on along the minus strand of VWPV01030850.1, from coordinate 24,686 downwards.
GGGTTATGTTTTCCTATTTTGAAGGTTTTAAAATTCCTAACCAGGAAAACTGTTGTAGCAATAACTCACTTGGCAGCAAGATAACTTAGCAGCGAACCCGAGACGAGTCATCTGTGAAGATCCAGCCTGAGGCGACTCTTTTTTTGCTTTGAATTTCTGCTAAATGCCAGGTTTCCTAGGTGTAAAATCAGGGTTTCAGACTATGACCTAAGGACAGGGGCATTTAGATAATAATCCCAAGTGAATGTTGCTGCTTTCCTCCATCAACGGTGTTGAAGGGAATAAACAGGGGAGGAACTTTTGACTCAGACCAGTTCTCTGCTCAAGTTTGCTGTGTGGCACAGTTCAACGTGTTGCCTGTTTCCAAAAAATCACGGGAACACAGAGGATAGGGCTATTTTTCTCTCTTGTTACCTCATTAAACCATGGCTGCAGCCTCTCATGCTCCGTGCAATCGCAACTCAAACACCAATGTTTGAAGAATGATATTATAAATATTTTTTAAGGGCAGGTTTCATAGGAACTGTGAAACAAACTTATGATCCGTAGAAATTAAATATTAAAAGTTAGTTGAATTATTTACAGTATTACCCATTTACAAATTTCACCTTTTGTGGTCTAAACAGGTTGCCATTTAAGCCTCATTTTAAATTATCTGTGGATAACATCTGTGAAAGTACCCTAGATTTTTTCGCATAGAAGGTTACAGCCTGAATATAAGCAAAACAAGGAAAAGGCTGGCTAACTCAAAAGTTAACTCAAACTCAAATTGTGTGTTTGCAGTAGATTTTTACTTTGAATTGTCTGAACAAATTCTTTTCTTGTTTCTTGATGGGAAGAGCAGTCGGAAGGAGCTTGAGTCCTGCCACCATGTTGGGCGAAAGAGCTTGAAGAGCAAGCACGAACCCGTTCCGCTGCCTTGCTGGAGCTCCCTCCCTAGGGATGTGGGAAGGGATAAATCTACTGTGTCAGGGATGAAGCAGGCTAGAGGTGGCTGTGTTACAGTTAGGACTGAATTGAAATGTGCTCCTATTTTCCCTCTGAGATTTGCACCCAACCTGGCATTTCAGTGCATGAGGAAGAACAGGGCTTTTGTGCTGCAACAGGGTTAAGCGACAGAAACAAAGACAGGTTAAAATATCTGCAGCTGAAAATCACTTCAGTCTCATCAGGCCTGCTAAGGTTGTCTCAGGTCTTCTCTGTCTCTGCCTCGGCTGCAAGATTATAAGCTCCTTGCTTTGGTTTCCCCTCTTCCCTTCTATCTGAAGCCTGGGAAAATCACGGCTATGTTAATAGGAATTCTCCTTTATACACAGGTTTTCAGCATGTCTTCTTAGTGTTGTATGCGCTCTCAAAAATTAGTGAGAGAGGCTACAAATCTGACAGACTACTAAAGATTCAATGGGTTTTGGATCATGCAGTGGTTTCTAGGGCACATTGTTCATTACAGACAGCAATCAGCGCAGGGGAAGAGATGGATTATTGATGATCTTGACAGACGATTCTGTGAGCTGACACTGGTCACAGCTTGAAAAGAAAGATTGAGAACTTTATTCCTGAAAATATTAAACCCCTTTAATGGGATTGCTTGTATGACTTTAACTAAACCCACTTTTTTTTTTGGAAGAGAATCGATTTCCAGCCTACTGGAATGAGGATTTTTTAAATTATTTTATCCAAATTTTCCTGCTTGTTCATCTGTTTCCAACATTCATAGATTCAACAATTTAAAAAAAATCTAATTGTCAATAAGTTTATGCCAGTGCTATATAAACAATTTAATTCACTTGGATTTACAAGAAGGCTTTTTACAAAGTTCATTAAAAAGGCTCTTCAGGAAACAAACAGATCGTGAGTTCAA
>VWPV01030850.1:3594-22339 GCA_013389885.1 Geococcyx californianus | reverse complement strand
GCTGGGGGTGTTCAGCCTGGAGAAGCGTCCAGGGAGGCCATAAAGCAGCCTCCCAGAACTGAAAGGGGCTCCAGGAAAGCTGGGAGAGGGGCTCTTGATCAGGGAGTGCAGGGATAGGGTGGGGGGAATGGTTTTAAGATGAAAAAGGGGAGATTAGGATGAGATTTCAGGGAGAAATGTTTTGCCGTGAGGGTGGGGAGGCCCTGGCCCAGGGTGCCCAGAGCAGTGGTGGCTGCCCCATCCCTGGAAGTGTTCCAGGCCAGGTTGGGTAGGGCTTGGAGCCCCCTGACCCAGTGGGAGGTGTCCCTGCCCATGGCTGGACTTTAAGGTCCCTTCCAACCCAGATCATTCCATGATTGAGTTTTTTCTTACCCTGATTGTGAGAGAGAAAAAATGTTCCCACCTGTTGGCTATTTGGCTGCCCACTTGGATGACAGCCCTTCTCCCCCCTGCCCTGCAGAGGGGATGGCTGATGCTGGTGTCCTCCTTGCAGGCTGGCAGCCCCCAGAACTTTACACCTGCTCTCAGTTCTCCCCTTGCCTTGCCCTTGGGCAGTTCTGACCCAGCATAAAGCCGAGGGCTGCTGCCCGGTGCTGCGCCAGCTCAGTGTGTGCAATAGGCTTCGCTGTGTGCCACCGGCATTCAGGCTGCTACTCTGACAAGGTGAAAACATATGAGATGTGCTCATTGTGCTGTATACGAAGCTGAAGAGGGTTTTTTCTTCAGTCTTTCTGTTGGAGAACTGGAGTTTTACACTCGCTGTTTATACTAGCAGCATGGTTTCTTTTCCTTTTTAGCTGTTCCCAAAATATAGGAAAGAACCCCGTAAAACTAGATGTAGAATCTTTTGTTTTAATATGAAGTGATCACTCTGTGCACAGTAATGCTGTGTTTATAAGCTTCCTGTATGGTACGATAAAGAAAATGTATGTACCAGTGTAGATTGGCCTGAATGTTAGGAGCTGGAATGAAAAACAGGTGTAAAACCAGATATGTATCTCATCAATAACAGATGTCAAGGGGGAGCTGCTGGCAAACAGTGTTTCTGGTAAAAACATTTTTGACACTTTCTTGTAGTATTGATTGAGGCAATACCTGTTTTTTGAGAAGCACTCAGGTTCAGGTGCTGTCGTGTCTCTGGTAGTGAATGGTATCCTATCTCTCTGCTCTCCCTCCTGTTGGAAATTACAGGAAGGCAGGTGCCTATCCAGTGCAAAAGACCTGCCTTCTGCTCTGTTTTGGCTGCATTCTAACATAAGGATTTCAGGACATATTTTTTATAAGTGCAGAAGAACAAAGACACACAGGAGAATTAAGACATTAGTATAGGAAAATACCCATAATGCATGATTTAATTCACAGTGAGCCTGGTTATGCTGATTCTTTCCAAAGAAGGGAAGAAAGGAGGTAGCAGAAACAGACCGCTCCTGCATGAAAGAAGCAGACAAACATTAAAAACCCTATAGGACCTATTAGTGTCTCAGTAAAACAATATTTTATAGCACAGTTATCACAGGCAGAACTGTTAATGGGGATTAGCAATGATGGCCTGAGACGGGCACCTACTTGTATGGGTGGGGAAGCAATTAATTCGCTGCTGAACTCTTTATTCAAAGCCCACAGGGGGAAACTACAGTTATTACACAGGGAAAAGCCTTGATTTAGGACAGGTGCCTGTGTTGGGGGGAGAAAAGCAAGGGGGGTTGAAGGTCAGAGCTCAGAGAATCATTGCTGCTTTGGGAGAGTGGCCAAAAGAGCCACTTTTCTTTTGAGAGCCAGGTTTTAATTCTACTGTTTCCATGTTTTCTGCTGGTTTAGTTGGTTTTCCTTCGTGCAACGCTGATGTTGGAGTAAATCTATGGGCACGAATCTGCGTTGGTATTGATTCCACCTTGCTTCGCTTACGCTCCCGCAACGTGGGGCTGCGGGGCAGGGGGTGCCATTCAGCTCTGCAGCTGCAGGCAGGTGGTGATGAGGAGGAGGTGCCAATATGCATCGTGGTACTTGCCTGGCTCTACATCTGCTGTGAAGCTTGATGCATTTTTGCAAAGTGCTTTAGGAGCTGTGAACCAGGGCAGGTCACTGTTGGAGGGACGGGGTTAATTAAAGCCATATTGACCCACAAGTACATTCCTAAAATGTAATGGCAGATGTGGAAAGCATAAATCCTTGGGCACTGTAGGCAAGCCTCATCCTAGGCTGAAGCAGTTCTAAGTTCAGATATTTGGAAGGTCCCATGGTGCTTTATAAACCCTATACGGCACTCTGCAAAATCTGGAAGCTCTGTCTTCTCTTGCTTTGAAGCCAAAACCACTTAGAGCTGTGTTCTTTGCCCTTGCCATTGACCTCATTTACGGAGATGAAAGAAGTAAAAACAATTAGCTCACTGGGAAATTCTATTATGTGGAGGGGAGGTGGACATTTTGATCAATGCTCAGGGGTTATGGGCTCAGCTGGAAGGGCAGATTTTTGTCTCCCAGATGGAGTGATGCCTGATAGTCCCAGAGGCTTTGCAAGGGGGAAAGATAGTGATCCAGCCTTTCACTTCTGGAAAACGAGAAGATACCATTTTAATCTTCTCAAGCAGTGAACTGGAATAGATACTGGACGTAATTCACCCTGTCATAGGGCTGGAGCGGCTTACTAGGAAAATGTGCCCTTCGCTTAACTACGCCTAACAGTGTAAACAGGACCCACCCCAGCCTCTTGCTTCCCCAGCCTGGAAGCGATTTGTCTATGACCACTCCCCAGTATCAAGTACTTTCCTCCACCCAAACCCATAGGATGTTCTGTGAGAGCCTTCCTTGTTCCTTCACCTCATGAACACACCCTGTGGGGTGGGCTGGAGCGTACCCTGACCACGCACACGCAGCGCGTCCCACCAAGGGCAGCCCGTGTGGCTGCAGATTCAGCTGGGACTCCAGCACAGCCTCTCCGGTAAATCCGAGCAGGTGAAGCAGATGTGGCTGCTCTTGAAAGCTAATGCTCTTGTTGAAGCAAATAATCATATATTAGGAGAGGCAAGGATAAGTGGGTTTTTTGCCTTCAAAGCTAATGTTGCATGATTTGAATCAGTGTTTTTTCCACTCCAGAACAGTAGTAGTTTAAGGTTTCTTATTATGAAATGGCAGAAATGCCAATATTTTAGGGTTCAGAGTTTAATTTGTGCTGAGAGGAGTGCTGATGAGCTTTAGAAAGGTACAGCTAATTTGCTGTGAACTTAACAGCATAAACTAGCACTGTTAATGGCAGGGAATTCTTGCACCTCAGCTAATGCCCTCTAACGTTCACTTATTATTTTCGTGCCACTAGTTGCCTTTTGGAACGGATAATTTGCCATGCTGAATAAAGCAATTAGGCTGCTGAGCCTTCTATTTTCCTTCCAGCCATAGCTAATGTGGAGAGTTAATATATTTTGCATTTTTATTCTACCTTCATTCTAAGTCTTGATGTTTTTCACTCGTGTTAGTGTAGAAAGCCTCCAAGCTACTCTGATAGTAGAGACATCATAAATTATCACTAGGAGATAATTCCAGGGTGAGAAACAGAGCAATGGCATGACAATGTGCTTTAGTGCTCCCGCTGCTGGGTTTAGAACATTGTAGCTGTGAGACACAAAGCAGGAATTCTGTGTTTCTTTATCCCATCAATTAAAATGTGTGGGTTTAAAAAAAAGAAAAGCATAATGCTTTGACTTCGTTTTGGCAGGTTCTATTCCATTTCACGTATCGCTTTTGTTTTCCTGTGTATAAGTAGATCTTCCCTCTTTCTTGGTCAGATGATTCAGCACAAGATGCCCTCAAGGCATGATGCCCGTGCAAGGCATGATCTGGGTGTGCCTTGGTTTACAACTTGGCCCCAGCTGTGACCTGTGAAGGGGTATAAGCTGTTGTACAAACTGGCTCTCCAAGAAAGAAAAAACATCTGGTCCATAAGGGTTATTTATCTGTTGAGCTACGAGGGCTCATGGACCACCTTCAGTTCCTCTCCTGTGGAGAAAGGATGCTCGACGTTCTATGTGGTGAATCACGGAATCGTAGAAGCATAAGGTTGTGAAGGTATGGTAGCACTGAAGCAGCCAGGAGGAGATAATTTGGGCAGAAATTTGCGTGGTGTTTTGGAGTGGAGATGTTCTTTGTTGATTGTGTCCAGGAGGAGCACAGCAGAGTGCACAGAACGGGCACGAGAAAGCAGTCCTGGTCAGTGTTGGGAGCCTCGGTCAGCCAGCAGGCTATAAAGGTGCACACTTTTTGCCATGCTGAGATGCAAATAAAGGATTGATCCAGCTGAGCAGCCTTGCTGCATCTTGGAAATGTGGGTGACCTTGGAAACAGAAGGACTCTTCTTCCAAGAGGGCTGCTTGGGAAGCCTTGCAGTATTGCAGAAGAGGCATTTTGCCACGCACCAGGCGGTGGGGATCAGCGCAGGCTGGGATCAGTGCAATCTGGAATACCAGGTGGCATGTGGAAGCCTGGTGCCAGCACAGACTTGCCATCATTCTCGTCATAAAATTCATTGGTGATCTTGCTAATTTGAAACCCGATCTGTGTTTTGTATTGGCTTAAATATATTCTGCCAAATGAGTGGTGGTGTGAAAAGCTAACGTTAATTGTTTGTCAGGACACAGTTGAAGCTGCAGTCCAACTGTGTATGACTCACTTCAAAGAAGTGGGTTTCACCTTTATTTCCCCTTCTCTTTCCCTGCTCACTCCATCGCCCTTATCTTTGTTGAGTGATGCTTTAAGTAAGCACTAAGAGTTTGACATTGGGAACTGTGTAAAGGTACAGCTCAGGCTGCTGGAGCTGCTGAAATACTCCAAATAGCAAACAAATGTGTTTTCCATCACTGCTGCATTTCTGGTGCTCTAGGTGTTTTCCTGGATGTACACAGTGCCCTTTCATGGCAGGGCCAGGTTCGGTGACCTTTTGATGGCTCATCAGTGTGTGGTTTGTTCTCACTTTTCACACAGTGGGGAAGGAAGTGCTGCTGGCAGAGTTTGCAGGTAAGACTGCACTGCAGATGTATCTGATGTGATGGAGTTGCTGCAGTCTGGAGGGATGAGAGCACAGCAGTCTCTAAAGCCAGGTAAGCTCTCAAGCCTGGCTTGTCATATGGCAAAACAAGGTGAGATATTTTTGGGTGCTTAGGCTAAATAGGTGGAGTGATGTGCCTTCTCCTTGCTGCACTCTTTTCTATCTATTTTTGGGGAAAATAAATAGCTTTAAAAATGTGGGTGTATCATTGGCAGCACTAGTGCTGAATAGAAACAGTGTGAAGAAAACTGTAGAGTTTGCAAGCTGTCGGAGAAGCTTGCCTCCTTATTAACCCTCTGGGTTAACAGAATGCGACAACCTGTAGCAACAAAAGTGAACAAGCATGGAAGAATATACAAGGTCAGATTAAAAATTTATTAAGCTGAACTCCAAACCCTCAGAAAGATATTTGTGTTGGGATATTCTTATTTTTTTCCTCCTCCTTAGCAGTGTTTCTAAACAATCTGGAGTGAATTAGGCCCCTACAATTGGAAATTTAATTTGGGGTCATCTTTAAATGAACTCTAAAAGCATTAAACTCTGTTTGGCCAGGATCTCTGCTTTGGGCCGAAGCCCAGCATGTCATCTCCAAATCAATTCCAAGGTCCCTTTCCAGCTCAAACTACTATTGATTACTTTTTTTTTTTCTTTTCCTTTTAACAAAAAGTCGTCTCTATTGTGATCACATTATATATCTTCATCAGTACATCTGGAAAGGCGATTTCAGACAGAAAGAAGCTGCCGCATGGAGGAAGTGCTGTGGCTTGTGTTTGGCAGCACTACTGGTGTGTGTGCCCAGGTTCACCCATGTCCTCCTGGCAAGACCACATGTTGGGCTCACAAGGCTGCAGCTACTTGGAAGTCGTGCCAAAAGGAGCATGTACGTATACCTTAAGCAGCTGCCCTTCCCAATCTTGAGTCTTGGAGACAGGCTGTTCTGCATTTTAATTCGCTTCGGAAGTAGGGTCTGATCCCGGACACAGGGTGCCGCAATGCGGTGGGTTTTGTCGCAGAGGCGCTGGGGTGCGTGCTGTGCCACCTCTGCAGTTGCAGGCTCTGACACGCGGCAGGAGGTCTCATTCTTGACTCGGCTGTGGCTGTTCCTCTGTCGTGTTTTGACAGAAGTCTTGTTGGATTCATTTGCAAGTGTTTTTGTCAGAAGGAGCAAATGTGAGATGACAAAGAGCATTTTAGTACCACGCTGAAGTTAGCGGAGCACGCAAAGTATTCCCTTTTGAGAACTGCCTCTCACAGACAAGACATTTGTATGAAGCCACGCACAGTCAGAGAGATGTTTTGGTGGTTTTAAGCCTCTCTTACTAAAGTCATAGTTTTGTACATGGATCCTGTCTTAAATTATTATTGAATACTGTGTTTCTTTTTACTTTAAACTGGTAAACGGATCCTACACACATTGTTTTAACTAAATTAAGTTGATTAAACTAGTGCATGCAGGTGATCCCAGTGCTTCTGTGAAAGGGCTGAAGTTTCGCAAGTTGCATCATGGTGTAAAGGCATGCATACTGTGCTCTCAATAAGCTTCACAAACGTGCCTTTCTTGCCAGTAAGCTCTTCTCTTTTACAAATGGCAAGGGAGTACTGGTTGAGATATTTTTTTCCATCAATCTTGACATAATATTCAAAGATAATGAATGCCGAATGGTGCTGCCAGGTTGGAAGACTAAAGGTATTTGTGTTTGTGTAGTATGAGCTTTTATAGGCTTAATTAAAATTTGTGAAGCAACAGCTCATTTTATGGTGAAAAATACTCCTTTTTAGTGAAAGCTGACATGAGAGTTCAATGGAAAATAAGTGAAAATAAGGGACTGACATGAATATAGTTTGAGTTAAAGCATATGAAACCAGAATAAGTCTCTTGAAATAAAGGCCAGGTGGCAATACAAGCCTGAGCAATGATGTTCTGGTGGTACTAACTTACTTAGAGCAGTTACCAATAATTACCACATCCTTAAATGACCATATTGTGTTCAGTAGTGTCAGTAAGGTCAAGTCACAGTCACAGGATAAAAGAGGACACTCCAATAGCTCTTACTGTGCATCAAAACAAGAAGATTGATCTTGACAGGGTGACCTCGGCTCGGAAGGGGCAGTTTGTTTTGAATGCCTGTAGTTTTTCTTGCTTACGACTGACAGCCTCAATGGTATGACTATTTTCTTCCTTTCTGTGGTGTTTCTTTTTCCTTACAGGAGCACCACAGTTCGTGCCAGCTAGCTCAAATAACACAGCAACAGTGCAAGTAAGGAAGGAGTAGGAAGGTTTTCTGTAGAAAGTTGCTGCACCCCTATGTCCCCCCGGTGCCCTTCGATCATTCTCTGAATGACCCCGGCCCTGTGTTAACATCTGGCATGCAGTTCCGCAATTAAAATGTGTGGCTTGACATCAGTTCCGAATTTGTCTTTCCTTCAATTTTTCATGTCCACCCAATTCATTCTTTTGTCCTCTTAACCTCCCCTGTGTCAGATAACTGCATGTTTCATTCTTCACTTGCCATCAGTGGAAAATTTGCATGCAATTTATTTTTCAATTCTGAACTCTTTTTTTTAGCATTGAATTTTGTACTAGAAAAGGATTTTAATTGATATTTTTTATAAAAATTGGAACCATCCACACTCCTCTATAACTTAGGCCATTCCACACCCCCCTGTGCAAGTAAAGTGGTTGGAATGATACGTGCTGTCAAATTTTTGGAGGAAGAACTGCATATTATTCTTCTTGGCCTGAAGTGCACCATGCACCATGCAAATTTGTAAGATTAGTTAACTAAATGTGGGTCTTGAAAAGTGTTCTATGATTATATCGGGTGATTAAGAGTTCAAGCTTACTGAGCACAGTTGCTGTCAGCAGAAAGAGAAAGCATTTTTAAATAAAACAAGTGAATATCTCCAGGTTTTGACTGTTTGCCAGTATTGGTTATGGGAGGAGGTTATGAAATTATGACTTGAATAATCAATGCAACTGTTCTGAGACATTCGGAGGGGAAAGGAAACTTTATGAAGTGTAGTGAACGTGTGAGAATATACAGGGTTCAGTAGAGGGCTCTTTAACCTAAGCTTCTTTGTAGGTTACGAGATTTGTATTGCATTTCTTCCTGCAAAATATGGTGCTGCGACTGTAGAAGATGCAATGCCATGGATAAAAGAAATACTAACAGGATGGCACCCCTCCACTCCCCCCTCCTTTCCAAGCCTGTTGGTCTGATATGATACAGTGTGCAAAGTACTTTGCAGGAGTTAAGGATGAGTATTTCTGAGGAGATGAAGTTGTTTGTGGTCACAGTTTTTTTTTTTTTTTCCCTTCTGAAGGTTTGTTTTACACGTAAGATGCAGCCCTGAAGCGATTTCTAGTGTAGACGTCACTTTGTTTGCCTCAGGTGGATGGGATCGCCGCGTTCAGATGGCAAAGGGATGCTTCTTACAAGAAAAACCTAGAAATACAGTTGCAGGAGCAGTACCTGTGTTCAGAGATGGGAAATGTGACAGGGTTTCCTGGCAGACCCAGAGCTGGGCGTGCGGGTAGGCAGAGCTCAGATCTGCAGGTCCTTCTGTGTCTCTGAGGTTTCCTTCCCCGCAGCAAACCTTTGGTGATCCCTGAGCTGGGATGAGAGAGAGGGTGGCTGGTGCCTCTTGTCTGGGGCAGGCATGACACCTGGATGTGGTGTTGATGAATGAGGAACTGTTGTGGCTTGTGTTTATTCTTCCATCAGTGCCCACGTTGCAACTTCAGCTGTCCATGAAAGTCTGGAATAAATATTGTAACTAGGACTTCGCAGGCAAATGTGACTCTCTTGTATTGGTAGATAATACTGGTATTTTATTTTTTTTCAATATTCAGGGAACACTTTACCTTACTAAAGCTTTTACATCAAGAAGGAGATACTTTTTCAACTAATTTTGATTGTCTTCTCTGATATCCTGTTTGTGACATCACTGGCATATTTGGGGTACAGTAAAGGAAACCAAAGACAAGAAAAGACCTCTGATATTTTGACCAACTTCTAAATATAAGTTCACAAACCATGCATTAAGATTTATTCTCCCTAGGGTGTAATAAATCTGAGGTGGAAACAGGCCAGCATATGCTTATCCACTGCCTCCTGGGAAATGGTGTTTGCAGAGTGATGGCTGGCCCGGAGATTTGCACCATCAGCCTGGACCTCTCTCCCCGTCAGAAAACATTTAAGGTTTATTTGGAATGGCTAAATTTTTGGACTTCAGACGAGTAAACCCACCTGGCATTGTGCTGAGGCTCAGCCCTCGATGGGAGATGGAGCAGTGCTTTGAAGCCACACACCCTGACTGGCAAGAAGCGTGCACATGTGTGCACCTACACGCGTCTCCCTGTGCCCAGGGTGTGCAGCCAGGCAGCTCCAGAGCAGTTTGAGAAAGGTGAGAGCAGAGCCACGGCTGAAATCAAGTCAGGGATTACAGAGTGAGCCAGCTGCTCGGCAGAGTGGGAGAGCGCATTTGTCAAATCGCTTTCGAGATGGCTCTGACATCGCTGATGGCTTTCGGCCGAGCGGGTTGTCGTTGCTGAGCCTGGTCAAGCTCTGTCTTAACCTGATTGAAGGAGCATCTCCTTGTACTCACCTGGGCAACGCAAGTTTGCTAAAATATTTCTTTTGACTGATTTCTGTTGTGATACGTTGTTTAAACCTCAACACTCTTCACTGTCCCTGCAGCTGTTTAATTTGGACATAGAAGCAGTTTTCTTCCCTGTGACCTAAGATTATGCGAGCTCCCCTTCTGCGCTCTGGCCCTTGAGCAAAGCTCTGGGCAAGCAGCTGCTGAGCTTACCTGGGAAGACTCTTTCTGTGCAACAGGCTGAAAGCCTTGTCTAGTTTTACACATCTTGAGAGCTGGAGGGCAGCTGGTTTATTACTGACTGTTAATTTGCTACATTTATGTGTGAACTATTAAAAAACCTCTCCATCTTCCTAAATTTTCTCTATTACAAATCTTGCCACAAATAGATAGGACACAGCTCGAAATCCATGGCTTGTTACAGTACACAGTGTCAGGCATTGTCTGTGACACTCAGCCATGCTGGTGACAACACAATTTCTCTTGAAGGTGCTTACTCTTAGCAGTATTTCACCTGTGAAAAGAAATGAAGGTGTCAGGTCTCCTCTCCTGTTAGGAAATTTTCTGTTGGAAGCACGGGAAAAGGGCCATAAGAAGCAAGGGGTTAAAGGACGGAGGAAGGGCAACTGAGCCTGGCTTGCACCACAGGCAAGCCCTGGGGATTCCACCTTGTGATGTTCACTCTTACTGGCTTCCATCACTGTACCTGGATGCTACGCATTTTACTGATTTTGAGATGTGATTCATATTTACAATGTTACCAGAGAGGTACAGGTTTACTTCATTCTTGCAAATATTGCTGAAAATAGGACTAGAGAATTTCCATTGTCTAAAACATGCTGGTACCTACACTGATGGTAGCAAAAAGCACACGTGATTCATAAGTTCTAGCATTTTTTATTCATCTTATTGACGCAGGGTGTTCAACCTTTCCATTTTGTTAGAAAAGCCAACTGATTTCTTTCAACAAAGTTCATGCCTATATAGGCAGGAAGGGTAGGAAAAGGGTAAATGATATTAAGTTAATTCCAGGAAAAAATAATCAAAATATTGTGGTGTCTAGAAACCCCATTATAATTTTGTTTCTGCAGTCGAATAGCAAGTGTGTCTTCTAAACAGAGTGTTTGTCCTCACTGGTTTTCAGTAGTTTTGTGTGGAGTGTAGGTGTATGTTGGCGATGAACGGTATGAAAGGAATGGAAAAAAGATGGACTTTAGACAAGCAAATAAATGGTATTTCTACAAATTCATAATTTGGGTGCATTGTGGACTTAATTGTTCCTGAACGCTATGAACAAAGCCCAACCCTTTTAATCTAGCTGAGCAATCTGACTGCGCTGCAACTCTAATTCTTTTACAAAGATGTCCTCATGCTGCTGGGTTTAAGCTAATGCTTTGTAGGTGTTGAAGCTGGTGCTTTTCTAGAGAAGAGTGCTTCAGATAACGAGGTTTTTGCCACTGTTCTTAGGGTGCACAGAGCTAACCTGTACCAAATGTGTGTTCTGCCACTGGGCTGAGACACCCATTGGTGAGTTGTGCTGGGCGAGTCACGGCTCATCACTGTCTGAGGCCACTCCTGTCCACCAAGAACATGCTGTAACGCCTCTCTTACCCCACAAACAGCAATGTTACACCTGAAAATGCTGTGTGGGTATTTTGATTTTTTTTTCCTTTTTATTTTCACTGTGGCAAACTGGACAGCACAGGCGAGAACTGTGGTAAACGCTTGCTAATTGGGCTGGATCTCAGGTACAAGGGATGCTGACATCGGGCGAGTTGTCATCTGCTGAAGAGTTTATGATGTAACACACAGTATCACAGTATTGTAAGCTTGGAAGAGACCTTTGAGATCATTGAGTCCAACCTATGGTCCAACACCTACACCTACTACCTACACCTACTCCTACTTGTCAGTTACACCATGGCACTAAGTGCCTCATCCAAATTCTCTTTGAACACCTCCAGGGATGGTGACTCCACCACCTCCCTAGGCAGAGCATTCCAGTGAACAATCACCCTCTCAGTGAAGAACTTCTTCCTAATGTCAAGCCTAAACCTCCCCTGGCGAAGCTTGAGACCGTGTCCTCTCGTTCTGTCACCGGTCACCTGAGAGAAGAGCCCCACTCCTGCCTCACTACAGCCTCCCTTCAGGCAGTTGTAGAGGGCAATAAGGTCTCCCCTGAGCCTCCTCTTCTCCAGGCTGAACAACCCCAGCTCCCTCAGTCGCTCTTCACAGGGCTTGTGCTCCAGCCCCCTAACCATCCTAGTCGCTCTCCTCTGGACACACTCCAGCATCTCAACATCCTTCCTAAACTGAGGGCCCAGAACTGGACACAGCACTCGAGGTGCGGCCTGACCAGTGCCGAGTATAAGGGGATGATGACCTCTCTAGTCCTGCTGGTCACACTGTTCCTGATGCAGGCCTTCCTTGCCACTTGGGCACACTGCTGGCTCATGTTGAGTTTCCTGTCCAATTCCTAACCCAACACAGAACATTTCTGTCCATGCCATGGGTTGCCAGCTTATCCAGTAGTCTACTATGGTCGACAGTGTCAAAGGCCTTGCTGAGGTCCAGGTACACCACGTCCACAGCTTTCTTCTCCTCCACCAGGTGAGTCACAGTTTGTTAGCGTCATAAATATATGTAGAAGAGCAAAAAATCTGGCTTACCAATCCGCAGACTGATAGAGAAACTTCTGATCCACTGAGTTCTCCATGACAGAGGTTATTGCAAATACCCTACATTTCTTACTCTGTACAACCAGATTTCATGGCGCAGCAAGGTAGGAAACCTGGTCATTGGTTTCTCCAGCAAATGAGGTTAAAGTATCTTAATACTTAAAGAGCAGCTTCGTGAAAAATATTAGACATGATAATTTTTGAATTGTAGTTATAGGTAGACACTAAAAATTGTAGTCATTGTTTAAAGTTCGTAGCTGGGATATTTTCCTTCCATTTTCAAAAGACACCTGAGATTTCTATTTTGAGCTTGTTTCACAGCTGGTAAAACTCAGAAAGTTTTTTCTTGCTGCAATATTCATTTCATTTATGAAGAAAGCCAAGATATCAAATATTGACCTGACCTAGAAAAAATATTGACATTAGAACTAGAAACTCTCCTGGTTAAGGTGCAGGATGAGAACAGAAATCTTACCCAGGGTGCACCAAGAGCTTAGAGGCATCTTGAAGCTAATAGGAAGAGACAGATTGTCTGGGTTAATACCAGCTAGGGAAAGGCTGCAAAACCAGAAGGGAAGAGGAGGCAGAATGTCTTTCCTAATTTTATTAGGCTTTGGGGATCTAGTCTCTGTTCTATAACATATAGCAAAGTGATTGATAGTCTTGTAATAAGAGTATTAAAGAGGATTAATAATGCTCTCCTGCTTCCAAACTTGAAGCCATCCATGTTGCTTTCAGAAGGCAAGATCAGACCAGTCAAGTATAACAAATTGTATATACAACTAGTTTCTACAGACATGCTTGGCATTGTGACTAGCAAAGTCCTAGACAATTCTGAGACTTTACTGGACTTAATATCAAAATGCTTGATCATTTCTAGATTATTTTTATTTTTAAATTTTTTTAAATGTCACTATTCCAGCTTCTTCTGCAGTACTGACATCAGTTTGAACAGATTTTAAAAAGGATGCAAGAGGCATCTTGCATTTCTTGAAAAGACTGAGCAGAAGGAGATGGTAGTTGGTGCTTGTTATTCTTTGTAAAGGATGAAACAGCAAGCGAACAACCCCAGGCATCAGCCACGAGGCCACTGAAACAGCACCAGGTGAAGAAGGCTTCCTCATAGCCCAGTGAAAAGTGCAGTGCCTGGAAAGAGGATGACCTGGATGCAGCTCCTTGACTTGGTCAGCATGACTGGGGCAACCCCGCTTCTTGGATTTCTTGCTCAGTTTTTTCTCTGCCTGTTCTCATTTTGCTCCTCTCTGTGCACACACGCAACGCCCACTGAACTAGATCTTGGGGTTTGTCTTCTTTCCACTTTATCTTTTCAGAAGGGCTGAAACCTCTTCTGTCTCATGTGCTCCTAAACTGAAAGCAACATAAATGGGCTAACAAACAGTCCTATGTGTGTATTGCATTATGGGATCTTTCGGCTACCAATTACTCGTAGTGCAGGAGTTATTAAGTAAAACCGATCTGCCCGAGATCACAAAGCTGGGAACAGAGCACCTCTCTCCTGACTCCCGGTTGGTCCAGTGATGTAGCTCTTAATTCACACAATTTCTACTCAAGTTCATTAAAACTCTTCTCCCGCAGCTCTGCCTCCCTCAGCAGCCAAAAATTGTCCTTTTAATAGAAGAAAGGAGCTTTCTTTGGGACCATAATTCCCCCCACAGTGAAAGAGCTTATCCAGCTAAGAGTATGTGCTTCCTTTTGAAGTACCGTTAGCTTTTTCTGACCTGAGAAATGAGAGGGGAACTGAACTCTTACATCTAAGCTTGGAAAGCGTGTCTAATACAGTCAGGGCGTGTGTGCCAGACACTTTTCATGTCTGAATCCTGCAGATAATGTGTTTTAAAAGTTCTCTTAGATGAAAACTTGATTTATCATAATGAGGAAGATGTCCATTCCACCTCTTAAGCCAACTAAACTCTTAAATAGAACTACAGAATGGGAAGATGACTCAGGTGTGATATGTGTAGTTTCAGTGGTATTTTTACTTTGTGTCTTGGTTTTTGTGGTGTAGAGTTTTTTTAGAGGAATAGCTTTCGAGAACAGTAGGGACCGTGATGGTCTAATCTGCTGAAAAAGTCAGTGACACTGATCTTCGTCCTGTGATTTCTCCATTGAGCCTACAAGGTGTGGTTGAGCATGGTTTTTAGGTGTGTATCCATTCTTGATCTATTTAAGTTATCCCTGCATGAAACTGTCAGTTTGATTACAATGCAACATGAAATTGTATGTTACCTTCCAGGACCAATGTTAGTCAAAGGAATCAATAAGGCAAAGAATATGCATGTAGGACATTGATAATATTGTTGTAACTTCTGGCAGACAAAGGATTTCCTTTTCTTGTGCATCCTGTCTGTACTTCTACCAACTTATTTTTAAGGCAGCAATGATCAAATTTTAATGTATTAGTAAATGGGAAGTCCTGCTCTGAACTTGTAAACACACGTGTTTATATGTATATATCCCATGTGGGTAAGTGTGTACATATATGTGAGTTTACACGTATCAGAACATTTTAAATACAGATCTTTTTGTTTTTGTATTAGCTCAATACTGCTTCACTGATTTTCCTTTAAAATTTGTCTTATGCAGCAGAATGGCATTTTAATTTTACAAAAGGATATTACTTTAAAAGGTCATCTTCATGTGGGCTGCCAAGATCTGTGCTGCTGCCGCGTTTTGCTTGTATGTGATTTTTATACACCTATATAGACGCCTATTTATATCTATATATAGTGTATAGATATATACAATCAAACAATATCTATATAGTTACTGTCAGAGGGACAGTGAGATTTATAGAGCAATGTATCACAAATCTTGCCAGTGAAAAATAGCAAGTGAGGCAATCCTGCCTCCAACAGCGGAGGGAGTTTTTGTGAAGGGAACAGTCAGTCAGTCACTCTTCAATACCTCTTGCCTAATTGTGTCAAAGACTTTGCACCCCATTTAATTTTGGGAAATTAAAGAACAAAAATTGTTAATTTTTTATAAATACATGTGAATTAAAAAAGAAACAGGCTGACTTATAAGGATTTTTTTTTTCTGCTTTTCTTCCTACTCTTCCTTGAAATGTTTAGAGACCCTTATCAGTCTCTGGGGTGTCAAATATTGGGTATCAGAAAGTATAAAACGCTAAACCTCGAAGTTGCTCAAAAATATGGACAATGTCATTATTCTCATTTTATTGATAAGAAAGCCATAGCAGAAGCATTAAGGATGTACGTAAGGTTGTAAGAGAATTCTGACTAAGGCTGAAACTAAATGCTGATCTTGTGTGTCCTTAACTATTAAACCATGCTTACTTTAACCTACTACTCACTTACAGGTACAAAATATTGTTGTTGAAGTGTTTTTTCCCTGTGAGTACAGTTTTTAAACACTGTACGATAGTAGATTGGGAAAGGTGCATCAAAAAATGTGCAGGGACGGGGAGGGGGGAAGAAGAGAGGAGAGGCACCTCCGTCTGTTGCAATGATACGGCATCTAAGACGCTGTACATGACTTGGAAAAAGAATCCATTAAGAGCAGCAAGCTTGAAAGCCAAAACAAATGACAGAATACGTGAAGGATTAGTTGGATGGAGCATCTGTTATTAATACTGAACAGCGCTGTTTGAAAATGAATGTGAAGCATTAGTGTGGTGGTGAGAATTAATTTGAATGCTTTGCCGTGAAAGAGAGTATGAATGAGATTCATGCTTTTCTTTATTTAGAAGTAATGTTTTCATTTCTTGCTTTGTCTGAAGCATGAAGGCAAATCCAGTTTTAAGTGGAGAAGCGCTGCTTGGAACGCTGGCTCTTTCTGATCCCCTAGAGGAAAGCAAGCCTGGTGCAGCATAGCAGATGACTTTTGGGGGGGTTAACTACATGCTTGATCAAGGCAAGGCAGGCTGGCTAATGCTCAGTTATTGAGGAGTAAGCAACGGAAAATTAGCAAGAAACCGTGGCACATTTTGAGGGCTTTATTGATCCGGTTTCCCTGCAGAACTGATTTCTCCATGAAAGCAATCTACCTGCTCTCAAGAGGCAGGGCGTATACACTGAAGTTTAATTGTGTCTGGCAATCTTGATAAATACGGACTGTTCTCTGGTGCCACCAAAGAACAAATGCACCACAATCTCCTGCTTACTTTTTTTTCCTCTCTTTCTTTATTTTATTTTCTCCTTATTTTCTGGTTATTGCTGCTTTTCTGTAGAATACCAAAACTTGAAGGATTTGGAGCACTTTTCATCAAAATCTAAAACAACAATCCATTCCTTTTTCTTTGTTAGGGCTTGATTTGCCAATTGAAAGCGACTGCTGTGAACATCACTGTTTATAACTGTGGTGAAAGTTTAAGTTTATACAGAGGTCTTGGCAGTTTTCCCTTGACTACAAACACAAGCTGACCAGTGTGGATCCTGCACAGAGAGGTTCCCGCTCAGCTATGCACTACAGCCTGTACCCACATGATATTTTATGCTTTCATGGAAGAATCAGACACTGCAGTGATTAAGCATATTTTAGAAGTATGTTTGAATATATAAATTATTTATAAATACTATATTCTATATATTTATAGTATATACTATTCTATTAAATACCATATAGTATATATAAATATATTTTTATGTAAATATATTATATATATATATAAATATTATAAATACTATTGAATATGCTGCAATACCTCTAGTCTTTATATCTGTTTTGGATGTGTAGTGAGGAAGAAGGGATACATCTCGGCAGGAACGTCAGACACAGGCTTCCATTTCTTATTATGTCAAGAAGGTCGTGTGCCCCTCTTCCTCAGTTCTGTTTAGACTGTAAACTGACAATAAGGAGGGAAAGGACCTTTCTGGGTGCTAAAACAGAGGAAAGAGAGAGAGGGAATTTTCTGGCTTCTCTGCTAAGAAGATGACTAATGAAAAAGCTTGTTCCTGTTTGACTTTACACCTCGCTGAAATGCATTTGTAGATCACATATTTTACTCATTTCTGGCTGTCCTGTGTGGTGAGCAGCAACTCCAAGTTGTTAACTTACAAACGGAAAGGTCACTTCTCTCTTTCTGATTAGAGAGCAGGTAAATGGAGAAAGACTGATTGTTGGCGTGCGACAGCAAAGACCAAGGAGCAAACACAACTTAGATGCTTGTAGGCAGACAGTTGGATATGTAGAGTGATGGACTAGATTGTCTGGGTTTAGGCATATTGTTTCTGGTTCTTTCAATGCTGCAAACTCATAGTTGCATTGATGTCCCTGGCTCTATAAACCTAAATGAATTAGAGATTTTACGTAAGAAAATGATTTAATATGTCTATAATGATACTAATATGTCTTAAAAAGTATGTATCTAGTATGAATCTAGTATGTATCTAGTATGAAATACAGAATCGTAGAATGGTTTGGGTTGAAAGCAATTTCAGAGACAGGGCAGGAACACCTCCCACTAGCCCAGGCTGCTCAAGGCCCCATCCAACCTGGTCTAGAACACCTCCAGGGATGGGGCAGCCACAGCTTCCCTGGGCAACCTGGGCCAGGGCCTCCCCACCCTAACCAAGAAGAATTTCTTCCTAAGGTCTGATGTAAATCTTCCCCTTTCCAATTTAAAGCCATTCCCCCTTATCCTGTCACTGCTTACCCTTGTAAAAACTCCCTCCCCAATGTTCTTTTCTTCGTCATCTAACATTCTTGTCTGAATATAGAAATTGGTAGCCTAAAGGACAAAATTTAAAGGATTGTCAACAACTTCTGAGGTTCTGTCTTTCCAATATTTCATTCCAAGTAGCATCTAGGAATTGTTATGCTAACTGAAACCCCAGCACACAAGTTATTTTGTAAAAATCTGTCATCATTCATATTGATATTTTCATTTCTAGATAGAGCAAGGATGGAAGAACTTTGGGCTTTGTACATTTGAATTGGTTCATTTGCATGGCTAGATGTTGTATGGAAACTTGTTTACTTGTGCTGTCAGATCTTCTGTTGATGTAACATAGTTCTAGTTGGCCACAGTACAGGAAGAAGCAACATTTTCAAATAAACCGAAGCTGAAATGGGATCAGCTGCAGATTCTTCTCTTTCATATCAGCTGTGTTAGTAATTATCTTGGCTTCAATTATAAACTAACAGTGGAGAATCTGTGATGATTTTTGATTTTAAAGTTACAGCATTCTCGTGCAGGAGAAACTCTAGTAATTTTTGAGGAAAAAGGAAGTAGATTTGGGGTAACCTCAGACAGCCCCTGCCTAGCTACTGCCGGGATTCCTGGTGCATTGGGGCCCAGGACCCTCCTCCGCGAGTGGGAGAGCATGCACTTGCTCCTGTGGGGTTCCTGAGGGCACAATGTAGGTGGACAGGCCCTGTTGGCTGGGTTTTCCTCTCTGGGTATGGTGGCTGAAGAGCTGAGTGGCAGGGATTGTGCTGCTTAGAGAGAC
>VWPV01030849.1:0-26428 GCA_013389885.1 Geococcyx californianus | reverse complement strand
AAGGCCCCTTCCAACCCAAGCCAAGCGTTGGTGAGGGTACGCTCGATGATCCTGCCTTTCTCTTCCAGCACCCTGTGGAGGTCAGTACACGGGCTCGGACGGCGTGGTCCTCTCTCCGAATTATCCACAGAACTACACCAGCGGACAAGTCTGCCTGTACTTCATCGTTGTGCCCAAGGACTACGGTATTGGCTTTGCATGAGTTTTGAAAGCCTGTCCTGTCTGTGCAACGCCTTTGTTGGGGTTCAGTGGTTTGAGTAAAGCAGGATAATAAGCACACGTATAAACGGAGATGAGGGAGACTGGAAAACAGAGTGGCATTGTTGGAAGCTGTTTACACTGTTGTAGTCAGAAAGGATGATGGGAGTTTTCTGAATTTTGGAACTTATCGAAAATGAGGGCTCAAAAAAATGCAAACCTACCAAAACCCGTCATCTGGTGATTGCCTTTCCAGTTCTGCAGAATATCCAGTGCTGCAGAGCTGAAAAATCACCCCAAAATAATTCATGGTGATTAATGTTGGCAGGGCCTGCGAGAGCGCACGATGTATTTACCCTAAACACTTGCTAAGGGTGGTGCTAAATAATCCGTCCACACAGAGAAGCGCAGGATGTGGAGTCCGTGGATGTGCAGTTAGAGTACTTACCACTAATTTTTATTTTTAAATAACATATAAATTAAATTCAAAACCAGCTCCAAACACGCCAGATCCATTTGAAGGAACCATTGTTCTTTTTATGGAACCCAATGCTGCTTCATTTTGGTCAGAGCTTCATTACAAGAATTATGTGGGCTTGGAGCCCCCTGATCCAGTGGGAGGTGTCCCTGCCCATGGCAGGGGGGTTGGAACGGGATGACCTTCCAGCCCAAACCACTCTATGATTAATCTGCATTTTGGAAACCTTGGGGGCAGCTGGCTGGGCGTTAGTATTGGTTAACGCATTTTCTTGTTTGAAGGGAATTTTAAGTCCTTAAAGAGCACTGACAGCTCTGGCAGGTGGAGGTCTCTCAGTTGTGTTGTTTGTTGCTGCGTCTCAGCGCATCCCATCGATCTCGTCACTCCCTGTGGTTTTTTCAGTGGTTGTGATCTTTGCTCAGGTAACAAGGTGCGGTGTACGGGTCGCAGCGCAGGTGCTGGGTTTCAGCTCCTTGCACTCAGACGCCCTTGTGCCTGTGTGCACGGGGGTTCCTGGGTCTGGCTGTCGAAATGCTGCAACCCTTACCCCTCTGAACCTGTTTTACTGGAGCTGATGTGGGTGTTGGCTGAAGCACGGTGACCGCAGAGGTGGCAGTTGTGACCTGCAGGGCTGACTTTTGCCCACGCTGCGATGGCAGCTGCATCGGTTTCTCTTCTCCGCTTGCTCCTGTTCAGTAGCTTCATTAAAAACAAGCAGGAAAACCGTTACCAGGGAACATCATGCATTTCCCATCTCCCTCACGTCTCGGACTCTGTGCAGAGCAGGCGTCAGGGTGTGCTGGCGTCACTTTTTTGGTGTCCCAGCATCATAGCTGTGCTGGAAACCTGAAGTGCAGGGAGCAAGTGTCGTAGCTTGGTGGATGGTGAATTCCACAGCAAGGGAGCTCTCAGCTGGTGAATCCGCAACTGGGTACTTGCAGCTTGAAAATGCAGAGCTCGGAGAGGAGACAAAGGGGAAGAAAAAGTCTTCTGAGTACAGATTTGGGAGGAAAAACCCTGTTATTATATTCTGAAAAAGAAAAATAAGTAAAGTCTCTTTGCTGTAGCTAAAAGAAAAATGCTCTGATCCTCTCATTATTATCTTCTCCCCTTTTTAAGCTCTGCCTGCTCCCAGGTGCATTTCCAACATTTGCAGCAGGACCTGGAGCCCCGCACGGCTCCCTCGGTAGCGGTCTCTGTCGATGGGTTTGGGTCTGACTATTAATAAAACCACATCCGTCCCTCCCTTGCAGTGAAGAAATGAAGTTCTGCAGGACAGGGCTGCTGATTTTGTTGGGGATTTGTACAATGCCCGACCCAACGGGAGCCTGCTGCGCGACAGAGGTTCAGTGCGAATAATAAATATTAATTACCAGGTGATGGAATTACGCACCTCGTGTTCTGTCGGCGGGCAAATGGGATGATTCATAAAAGAATCCCTTCTGACCTATGAATCAGTGTTAAAGTGCGCTGGCAAGTGAACACGGGGGAGGCTGGTTGCTGCTTCTGTTATGCCTACTTTGTGGATAAATAAAGGGCTCCCATCTTCCAGGGCTGTCAGTCAGGCCCTTTTTATCTCTGCCAAGCTCCTGGAATGAAAGGAGCTGCAATGCCTCGGTGCCAGGCCCTGCTGCGAGGGGACGGCAGCGCTGCTCGTCCCGCCGCCCGCCCCGACCGAGCTCCCTCTCTTTGCAGTGGTCTTTGGGCAGTTCGCCTTCTTCCAGACTGCGCTCAACGACATCATTGAAGTCCACGATGGCCCCAACCAACACTCCCGGCTCCTCAGCTCCCTCTCGGGCTCTCACACAGGTAGGGAACGCGACCCTGTTGTCCTGGGAAAAGCAAGCTGAAAATACACCCTGCTGTTTGACACCTGGATCTGTGCAACCCCTTTGGGTGGCTGATGCTGCAATCTCTATCTCTCCTGTTTCCTCTCTTTCCCCTCATCCAGGTGAATCGTTACCGTTAGCAACCACCAACCAGATCCTCATCAAATTTAGTTCCAAGGGTCAATCTACAGCCAAAGGTTTTCATTTTGTCTACCAAGGTGAGTACAGTTGTGGGCTGGGGACATCCTCAAGTTGGTCCCAAGTTGGTCAAAAATACAGCGATGTCGTCAAGCATCCTGAACTGCTTTTGGCATCTGTGGGTCCTTGCGCGCTTTCTATCTGAACAGAAAACATCACAGGAGATGATTTTGGTAGCAGTGAACTTTCCAGGCTGTCTGGTCCCTGTAGGTACTTCGTATTTCAACCTTCCATTTTCACTCAGCCTCCACCCTCACGCATCCCAGGATTAGGATCAGAAATCTCTCCTTGAATCGTGCCCTCGGTACCCAGTGAGGTCTTGAGATTTACACCCAAGCAGTTTTCCCCGCTGGCGTTTTAGCGCGTTTCTCGTTGCAAGCAGCCGAACACTCGTCTGGCAGCTCTGTAAAATCCTTCCTCTCTGCGTGTCAGAGACGTAGGACTCCTGCTGTCACACTTCTACCCCTTGATCCTTCCAGTAACAGCTTGCGTTGCATTGGGCGAGTCCCAGTTAAGAGATTTTAAAGTAGTAAATAGGAAGTGAGAACAGTGAGAGAACAGAAGGGTGTTCTCACCCACATCTCGGTGTGGTTATCAGAGGTTCAGCCAAGCTCTTCCACACACGTTGCTGTGAAGTGGGGACAGACAGCAGGGACAACTTGTGCCTCCTCTGGGGGCGAAGTGAAGCATGGTTTGGATTTTATGGTATCCAGAGATCCATTCTCTTGAGTTTCTGACTAATTATTGTGAAACAACTGTAGCTCTGATTGTAATCTTTAAAGATTTATGAAATCAGTAAAGATTACCTCTTCCCTCCTGCGCGCTCATCATGAGCTGCACACTCTTCAGCGATGACTACGTGGAAAGCAAAGGTACCAGAGCGAGCGTGGCCTGGTTTTACCTGCCTGGCCAGGCTTTTATGGCATTTACTCTCATTTTTACAATACAAGTTCTCTCTCCCCAAGCCTCCACCATACAGTGACCACAGAATCATGGGTTGGGTTGGAAGGATCCTCAAAGCCCATCCAGTGCAACCTGTGCCATGGGCAGGGACACCTCCCACTGGGTCAGGGGGCTTCAATCCCCATCCAACCTGGCCTGGAACACCTCCAGGGATGGGGCAGCCACCACTGCTCTGGGCCAGGGCCCCTCCACCCTCATTGTGAAGAATTTGTACAGCAAGTTCCCCCAGGGTGCGGGCGGCAGAAGCCTGAAGCAGCGTGTTGCAAGAACTGGGCCACACAGGCACAGTTCTTCCCAGTGGTTTGGAGAGAGGTCAAGCCTGTGCTCTTTGGTTGCAAATGGCTGAGTTGGAGTTAGCTGGGCAGGGGTGTAGATCCAT
Source organism: Geococcyx californianus (assembly GCA_013389885.1). Taxonomy (NCBI): domain Eukaryota; kingdom Metazoa; phylum Chordata; class Aves; order Cuculiformes; family Neomorphidae; genus Geococcyx; species Geococcyx californianus. The sequence continues at coordinate 22,383 of VWPV01030849.1, read as the reverse complement.
GAGTATTCTGGCTATCTTGGATTCTCCCCAAGTAGTGCATCAGAGCGGAGACATAGCTTTCTGCAGCTCCCGGAAACAACGTTGTAGTCCGGTGGTGCTGATCTCTTCTCTCAAGGAAGAAGTGCTAGGACGAGAGGCAATGGCCTCAAGTTGCTCCAGGGGAGGTTTAGGTTGAGTATTCAGAAATATTTCTTTATTGAAAGAGCGGTGAAGCCCTGGCAGAGGCTGCCCAGGGCAGTGGTGGGATGTCCATCCCTAGAGGGGTTCAGAAAGCTTGTAGATGTGGCACTTGGGCACGTGGTTTAGTAGGCACAGTGGATTTGGGCTGATGATTGGATTTGGTGATCTTAGAGGTCTTTTCCAACCATAGTGATTGTATGATTCTGCCATCACAAGTGCCTCTCCATTTGCTTCCCCAGAACACTGATGCTTCAGACTTCAGCTTCTTGCCTCACCGTCTCACAGGATGCCTTTGACAAGAGACTTGACCTTCACCTCTGAATCAAATTAAAATCAAAACGGTGTAGCCAATGTGCTCATCATCTTCACATTTTTCCCCTCCCAGCAACTCAGCCATTAAACACTGATAAATTGTAAAGCAAGTCAGAGTAAGATATAAATTGATTTCTTCAGCAATAAACATTTCTTTGACTCATTTTTCCCCTCAGTTATCTGTCAGACTCTCCATTTCTTTCTCTAAACGTTGTTTCCAGTATTGAACAGGAACACAGGCAATTTCAACAACTGGGAATGCAGCATCACAACTTAAATTCCCCTTTTCTTTCTCCTACCTTTCCCATCACGAAGATTGTTTAAAATTGCTGTCCTTTGTAGTAACGAGCCCGAGTGAGCTGAGAAACGGAAGGGTTTTCTGCTGTGGCCCTGACGTTAGATGACAAACCAACTTTTTGGAAAGCCATTACTGACTGCATTGGTTTCCCTATTTATAAATGACCTTTCTGGTGGGTTGATGAGTTTTCTGAAGGCAAACAGTCTCGTTCTGGAGAGCACACAGAGTTCTGTAATGTCTCAATGATTTTACTTCAAGCATCACTTGGTTGACAGAAGTTTGAATGAGATCTTTGTTTTTCTTCTCAATTGTCACGTCCAAACCTCGCGGGGGTTTGGGTATCATCAGATTTGTGCCTTGTGTTTAACAGCTCTTCAGTTTGGCACTTGGTATTCCTAAAAATGTTTGCTCTGACCATGTTTTTGCTTTCTTTTCTTTTTGCCTTGTGGTTGCACGCTCGTCTGCTGGTTCCTCCTGCCTGCGACGCCAGCGGTTCCTCGGACGAGCGCCACGCAGTGCAGCTCGGTGCCGGAACCTCGCTACGGCCGGCGCTTGGGCAGCGATTTTGCGGTCGGGGCGGTGGTGCGGTTCGAGTGCAGCGCTGGGTACGCCCTGCAGGGCTCCCGCAGCATCGAGTGCCTCACCATGCCTGGGGCCCTGGCTCAGTGGAACGTGTCTGTACCCACCTGTGTGGGTAGGTATCTGGGGCTCAGGACAGTTCAGAAAAATAAAAATACATCATTTGGGATGGTTCAAAAGCAAAAAAAAAACCCAATATCAAGAAACCCAACCACCACCGAAACATAAAACCCCATTTCATACCTCTTGCCTGCAAGCCCTGGGCACAAACAGGACCAGTGAATCCCAGATGCCAGGGAAGGAACCTTTTGATCCAGTACTCGGCTGTGGGATCTGGGACAGCATCTGCAATAAATTAATGTGGCTGAAAGCTGCTTTCACTTTCTTTGGAGGAGAGCAGTTCCTAAAGAACCAGTATTATTGAAAAGAGGATTATCCATACAAATCTGAAATCATGAGCCAGTTCTCTTTGCTTTTCTGTCGTGGACATAATTTTTAAAGAGAGTGGTTAAGTGTAAAACCATATCCTTCTGTTTTTCAAGTCTGACTTTGCTTATTTCAGTGCCGTGTGGTGGGAATTTGACTGAACGCAAAGGTACCATCCTGTCCCCTGGCTTCCCGGAGCCGTACCTGAATAGCCTCAACTGCGTGTGGAAGATAACGGTCCCCGAAGGAGCAGGGATACAGGTACGGAGTTTGGTGTCACTGCCGCGTGAGCTAGCGAGGAGAGCGCTCAGTATCCGATGAACTTAAAAAGGCCACGTGTTAAGAAGTTGTTTCTCCTCGCAGGAAATATTGGTTGAATGTGTAATTCTCTGGAATCAGACATTTCTTTTACACTATGACTGCCAAAAATGGGTAATATTTCAATGGATTTTTCCCTCCTGGAGGCACTCTCCGTGGGAAATCAACTGGAGCCGCGCGACTGTTCTGGTGTAACAAAATAATTGTGGTATTTTGGGCATATATCTTTATACTGCTTAATTATGCAGTGTTGAAAGCGGTGTAAGCTACACCAAGTTGGAGTTGCTTGCTCGGCGAGCCTGCGTGGATTTGTTATGCCAGCAGAGTTGCTGCAGTATGATTATACAATTACAGCTTCGCTGTTCATTGTCTCCAGGTAAATGAGCTCTCTCTTCAGGTCCTTTTTCTGGTCCTTATCATTCCTCGGCAGAAACAGTCCTGTGAGCCAGAGGATGTTGAGAACTGAGCCCAACATCAGAGACCAAACCTTAGATAAAGTCACCATTCAGCACATACGTGCCTTGTCCTCGCAGAACGCATCTCCCCGTGCACTGCGCTGACACTGCTTGACACGCGAGAGATGGATTCTTCAGCAGGTTCATTCATTCCACGGACCTCATTATCAGAGGGTTTCTTGTTCTTGGCACCACTTTGTCTGCAAGGGTTTTGTTCGTTAAGTGCTTTTATTTCTCTGTCGTGTATTTGCTAATGGGTTTGTGGGTGGGTGCCTCCCTCTCTGCAGCGTCGCGGCTGTTGGCGCTCAGCGGTTGTGTTTCTCTCGGCAGTTTTATTGAACCCTCAGCTCTGCCTGTCTGGGTTGCAGTTCTGCTCCCCCAGTTGGGGCTTCTTGCTTGGTGCCCCCATCATAACTCAGACCTAAAGCCTGACCCTGGGTCTGGGATGGGCAGAGCCAGCGGGAGCAGCACCGGGGGCTTCACGAAGAAACAGCGCAAGCCTGGAGTGATCACTGAGCCCTTTGCCAGGCGTTCGCTGTGTCTGATCCAGCAAATTCTGCTCTGCTCTTTGTTGCTGAAGCCATTTAACACAGAGTTTTCAAAAGCCTCAGAGCTCACCGCCAATTCCTTCCTGTTCATCTGAAATCGTAGCCGTTCTCAGAGCTCCCAGCTGACAGGAGGCTCCATTTAGCTCAGCCAAACGCCTCAACAGTCGAGGCAGTTTGCAAGTTGCTTGGGACTCCTGGGATCGGGAGGTGATAATTCACTTAATTTTTAAAGCGATGTAAATAGATGTCTGTGTTCTGCCCTGCCGTGTTCGGAATGCAAACCCTCACGGCCGCTTCGCAGCCCGCGGAGCTGGTTTTGCACGTCCACTTGGCTTAGAGGAGAGCGGGCAGTGCAGCGGGCTGGTAAAAGCATCTCCTTAGTCATAAGTACTTGTTTGTCACCTCTTTAGTGGTGCAAATGCAGCTCTCAGTGTAAAACTGATGGCAAAGTGTCTTAAGGATTTGGAGCCTCTCACCCCTTTCTTGCTGGCTGTGACCTTGTGAGACCCCACCTGGAGCCGTGTGTCCAGTTCTGGAATCTCCAACTTACAAAGGATATAGAACTTTTNAGGAAGAAATTCTTCATGGTGACGGTGGGGAGGCCCTGGCCCAGGTTGCCCAGAGCAGTGGTGGCTCCCCCATCCCTGGAGGGGTTCCAGGCCAGGTTGGATGGGGCTTGGAGCCCCCTGACCCAGTGGGAGGTGTCCTTGCCCATGGCAGGGGGTGGCACTGGATGGGCTTTGGGGTCCCTTCCAACCCAGCCCATTCCATCGTTCTGTGATCTCTTGCAAGGGAAACGGATATTTTGAGTTCTAACACAGAGCAAGCAAATAAAGCGAACCCCGTGGCCGAGCTTTGCCAGTGCTGAAGCCGTAAGCTCGGTTCCCACGTCCAGACGGGAGAGTTTCAGTGAACCCTGGTCCTTCAGTGTGCCACCTTCCTCAGGTGCTCAGTGGGAGCCGTGGGGACCTGTACTGGTGCCGGGGTCTCTGCTCTGGCTGCGGGGGCGCGGCGGTGCCACTGTGCCCAGGATGCGCTGCCCGTCGGCTCTGCTCCTGGACACGGTATCAAAGCAGATATCAAATCAGCTTGTGCCATCCGGGACTTCCACTGGAAGTCTTCCATGGGAAGGAAGGCGCTGCAGAAGGCATTGGCAACCCAGGAAGGAAACCAGGCACAGGGCAGCTGTGGGCTGGGGCAGCCCAGAGGTGGGGTGATGGCCACGGCCCCAGCACCACCGTGTTCCTGCGCAGCGGCTGCGTAACCGGGCGCTCTGGGCTCCGTTCCGCGTACCCAGGTGCCCGCTCTGGTGGGTGAGACGTTCTCAGTTATTACGTACTAATTTAAGCATCAGTTTACCCTCATTTTGTACAACAATTAAAGGTTAAACAGCTGTAAATCAGAGGAGGAGGTGAAATTAAAGCTTGCTTGGTAGCGGCGGGTCACTAGCAGGATTTTTATGTAATCAGGGTACGAGCCAGGACTTCTGCCATGAATTATTCATCCCTGTAGCAAACCTTCCTGAGTGAATTAATTTATATACGTGGCAGTAAATAGATGCAGATCCCTTGTGAATCCACATGTCAGACTAGAATTAGGACCTTAAAAATGTTTATTCCGTTAAGTTGGGGGAGGGGGGAGGAGAATAAATAATTTAGAAAAATGTAAGAGGAGGCAAAGTGCACATTCTTAATCCGCGCTCTCGTTCAGTAACGTAAATCACTGTAGGGGTGTAATTACGCAGGCTGAGAGGTATTGACGCGGTCAGGGCGATCGGCGATGGCTCCACGCGGGTCACTGCGATTCCCGCTCCGTGAACTCTGCTTATTTTCTGAAAAAAAAAACCAAAAAACCCAACTTTGCAGGAACTTAGAGCCTGCTTTATTATTCTGAATAAATCGAGGAGGAAGAAGGTTAAAAAGGCGGAAATAATGGCATTTGATTTCTTGTATTATTCTTTTTTTAAGCGTGTGTGTGCTTTATGTTCTGTTGAGAAGGGCAAAGGCGAGCGAGGTGTTTGGAGTGGATGAGGAAACAGGGAATAAGAACAGTGCAGGGGAAGAAGGGAGGGAGATTAACAGGATTTGCAGGAGGAAAGGACAGTGTGTGTGTGCGCGTGAATCCGCGTGCACACACGTGTGTGGGGAAAAAAAGGCTGAGATTCTCAGCTGCTGTGAATTGGCTGGGAAATCACCGGAGCGCTCCCTTCGCAGCCGCCGCCAGCGCCCCGAGCCCAGAGGGTTTGGAGCGTGGAGACGGCTGGGTGAGCCGTGTAACACACCCGGGGGTGGTCAAAAGCATCAGCACCTCCAGGTTTTGCCGGAGCATTGGCACAGAGAGACAGCGGAGCTGCCCTAACGCCCCCGGGGTGGTGCTACCTTGATGGGTGGCCCTTTAATTAATATTATTTTGGTTTATTAGCATAATTGCAGTAATCGTACTATTCGTCTTCTTTTCTCCTCAGATCCAGGTGATCAGTTTTGTTACTGAGCAGAACTGGGATTCCCTGGAAGTGTTCGATGGAGGAGACAACACGGCCACCATGCTGGGCAGTTTCTCAGGTACGTGTTCGCTGTCGGATTTGGTGAAGCCCATCAGTGCTCGCTCAGTGCCTGCCACGGCAGCTGGACCGCAGCTCGTACGTGGAATTAAGCGCTTCAAAAACTCGGAATAGATGTAAGCGCGTGCTTAAAGGGGATCCTTCGAACTGGGAACTGGCCTGCCCTCTGCCTGCACGAAGCCTGGCTGAAAGCCTTGAACACAAACCAGCAGGGTTAGGTTTGGGGTTTTTGCCAACACCCCTGAGCGGCTCCGTAGCCTGGAGGTGGGAGCTCCCCCGGCGCTGCTGGGTCCTGCGGGGGGAGCTCAGCCCCCAGGTTAACCAAACCCGGCCAGTTTGCACCAGAACGGCTGCGGGGCTGCAAACCCACCTTGCTTTTTGCTGCGCAGGGGGAACCGTGGCTTTGAGTGGAGCCCACGAGGGCTGCAAAGCTGTCAGATAGCAGAGTCGCTTGCGAACCAACAGCCCCGATTCTGGCTCATTTAATGAACAAAAGTGCTTTGAGGTTGGCCCACTCGGAGACCAGCAGGCTCCGGGACTCCCAGAGCTGCGTCTCGGCTGGAACCGCCTTGACCTGCTCTTGGAACAGCTTCCAGGGAACGAGGCAGGGGAAGGGACTGAGACCTTGCGGGGGACACACGCTCCACCCACGCTGTTCCTCATCACCGCTTCCCTTCTCGCGGCTTTTAGTCTGCCTGGTCTGTAAGTGGTGGGACTTCACATGGTGGAAATGGTCGGTAGGATCTGAAAAGGCTGCGGAGGAGAGGCCCGGGGTATTTCTCAATTGGCCTCATTAGAACCTGATCAAAACCAACACAGCTTGTTAAGTTAAAGGACTTTGTGTTCTCAGTCTCTGCTGCAGCGAATCTCTGAGGACACGGAGGAGGAAGAAAGAATCCTCTTCAGTATCTTTGTGCACCTCTTGTTTTCCCAGGAACTACAGTGCCTGCGCTGCTGAACAGCACTTCAAACCAGCTCTATCTGCATTTCTATTCGGATATCAGCGTCTCTGCTGCCGGCTTTCACCTGGAATACAAAAGTAAGAGCAATTCAGCCTTGATCTCGTGGTTCCTCTGAGTGATGGGGAAATGGTTACGGAGCCGTTGCCTCGTAGAAGTGGAAGCTGCTTCGTGGGGAAGGGGTAGTGAGCTCTAAGACCCCGGCAGACGTGGTTCCCTGCTCTTGAGTTGCAGAGAGGTAGCGTGAAATGCCAAATAGAGGCAGCAGAGGAGATGTGGGGTCACAGGGTCACCCTCCTCTTGCTGCCGATGCACTTTGTAGCATCTGTTTGGTTTCTGTGTTGTAGTGCAGGAGGAATTGTGGAAGCCAAAGGATTAAAAATTCATGGAGAGCTGTCCTGTTCAACACCACGCTGTGATCTTAGCTTGGGACGTGGCTAAAATGATGCGTGCCAGAGGCTGGGAGGAACTGCCTGCTCTTTGCAGTCTTTCCTGGGCATTCAGGATTGGTCGTGGCTGGGAACAGCGTGCAGTGCTGGACAGATCTTCATAGGAGAATTCCAGTTGGAAGGGACCTCAGAGGTCATCTCATCACACCTCCTGCTGAAAGCAGGGTCAGGTGTGAGAGAAAACTAGATTACACGTCTGTGTGCAGTCTGTGCTAGAAAAGTGCCGGAGCTGGAGTCTGCACAAACGCTGTGGGCAGCTTTCCACCCCAGGGTGGGCACTGCCGCCCCAGCCGTCCTGATGCTCCTCTCCTGAACTCGCTCCGCTTCATCCGTGTTTTTCTCATTCCAGGGGGCACAAAACTGGGTGCAAAATTTTAGGTGCTGTCTGGTGTGTGTTGAGTAGAGGGGGGCAGTCGCCTCCCTCCCTCTGCTGGCTGCGCCCCTCCCGTAGAGCCCAGGGCCCCGCCGGCTCCGGTTCCACGCGCCCGCGGGCATGGTGTCTCTGCTCTGCTTTTGGAGGCGCAGTGCCCGCGCTCGGGGCAGCAGCATTTCCCACCTGGGTGTGTGGGATTGATACGAATGCACGGCCACCCTCCCAACAGGACTCTTGTGCAAAGCTGCAGCAGCGACTCCTGCGGGTGTTGCTTTTTAATTCCACCTGTTGGTAAATGGGAGCACCTCTTTAATCCACCTGCACTGTCCTGACACACCTTACAAAGCATCACAGCGTGGGTTTACATGGTGTAGGTAAATATGACCAATGTGACGCTTGGCAGTGCTTTCTTCGGTCTCCACCTCAAGGAAGCACGTTGGCATGGGCTGAATGGGAAGCTTTGGGATCCCATTCCAAAGCAAGCACTACCCGAAGCGTACCCGGTCCTTTCCTCCCCCTCTTCTGTGTTGGACAGTTCAGTGGGTTCATCCAGCATGGATTGTGCCGGCGTCCTGGCAGAATGGCAGCATTTTGCTTCCAGCAGGTCCAATGCAAGACTGCTTCTGCGTTTGGATATCCAGACCCGAGAACATGGCTATAATAGGGTGATACACAGGGAGAGTGTTTGAAAAAAAGGAATGCTTAGCAGTGAGAAAACAAACGTGATGTTTTAGTGGGCGTGGTGGGACTTGATGATCTTAGAGGTCTTTTCCAGCCTTAATGATTCCATGGTTCTGTGACTGAAACTGCAAGACATGGCAGGGAAGAGACTCTTGGGAAAGAGCTGTCAGGTTTGGATAAGGATGCCAAAGATTTATTCTCTTGTCTGTGCTCTGATTCGGGCTCTCAGAGCAGACGTCTGCGCTGCCGTGGGTCAGCAGGATGGTGGCCGCTACCTCGCCGATGGTAACGCACCAAGGGCTGGAATTGCCCACACGGCAGCACAGGTGGGGTATGGGCGGGCAGGTGCTGGGTGGCAGCTCTGGGCTCTGCTCGGTGCGTCTCAGTGGAATGTGTAGCTGGCAGCCAGGAAAGCCCGCGGGCCAGCCTTTAGCGGTGCGGGAGCAGGAGGAGCCAGAGCCAGCCCAGTCTCTCTGCAGCTCTCGGGATGGGTTGATGGGTGGTAATGGTCCCCACGCAAGTAGCGGTGATGGGAGCTGACGGGCGAAGCGCTGGGGCTGCTGTCTCTGTTCCTCCATGGGGCAATGCAAACATAATTGCTTCTTGCTCGACACCACATCTGACAATTGGTTTTGATCACAAACCTTGTGTTTGCATCTGAACCCAAGCAGTGTTCTGTTTGTTTATTCCAGAGCAGCAAATAGATCTGGAAGTGCATTTCATTTTGTGAGCCGTCCACCGACGCGGCAGGGCCGATTGGCTGCGGGCACCGTGTGCTTTCCAAGGCCACCTAGTACTGAGCTTTCCAGGTTTTACTGGATTTGCAGGTTGAAACCTTGCTTGTTGATGGATCCAACAAGATTGTGGCAACCAAGAAGATTGGGGAGAGAAAGCGTGCCCTGGATTGCCCTGGGGAAATGGATGTTGTTCTAGAAATTCTCTTGCTGCAACTCTTGTTTCTTCTCCATTTCTGTTCCGATCAATAAGTTCCTTGAGGATCTTATTACCCCATTGAAACGATCATGTTCGGTACTTTTTTTCATGAGGCTCGTTTGGTTTCTTTGCTGAGACAGTCAGTGGGTGTTGATTTTCAGGGCAGCTGAACAAAATTTATTTTTTGCTTTGCTTCTACAACTGGAATTTCACAGCTCTGAGCCCCAGGTTTTGTCTTTGTTCATTTAGAGGTGCTGCAGGGAAGTTTGGAGAGATGAGCTAAACCACCGGAGTGTGTTTGCTCCCCTTCTCCCTCACGGCATTCCTCAAGCAAAACTCTTATCTCTACGTGCTCAAAAGCAGAGCAAGAGTCAGTTAGGACTGAGTGAAACTCGGTGCCCGCTGCTCCGACTGGGACATTATTTGAAGCGGGTTTCTCTTGGAAGGTCGGGCAGGGACTGCGTGGTTTCTCGCTGGGAAGCGTGACTCGGGTTCCAGGAGAAGAGTCAGCATCTCCTCTCTCCTTTCTCAGGATCCATGTCCTGCTCAGCCTGCAGCCCTGGGGGGTCCAAGCCGAGCGTCAGCCCTTGCGGTGATGCACAAGGTTATCTTTTAGTGGCAGCTGCCGGCGCGGAGAGCGAGGGAGGTGCTGGCAGGCAGCTGAGCAGCGGGTGCGAGGCGGCTGCAGGCACCGGTCCTTGCTTTATCTCCCCATGGTGTTGCAGGAGAGCGCGGCTGTAAAGGAGAGCGCGTCACCCGACACGCGGTCTCGGAGGCTGTTAATTGGGTTTGCAGCAGGATATTCCCAGTTGTAAATGTAGCTCAGGTGGAAATGGGATTGAATGAGATTTTCGTAGGCTGCGGGCACCGGCGGGGTCCGGCCGTGCTGGTGCCTCGTGGTGAATTCAGTCTGTAATTGAAAACAGGAGGAATGGGGTCGGAGAATGAAACCGTGCGGCTTCTGCCCAGAAAGGGACGGATTCCACGCAGCACATTCCGTATGTCCCAGTACTGCCAGGAGGGACAGCACAGCGTTCTCCTCCATCCTCTCCCACCTTCTTTCGGGTGCTGCCTGGTTGGTAAAGGCGCACGGGGCATCACACGGGTGGGGAGGGGTTGCGGCAGTGTTTTGTTTCAGGAACCGTTGAGAATGAGTTGGTCTTTGCTTTGCTCTGCTGTCAAGGATGTGGCTCTTCCATCAAGTCTTTAGGGTTCAGTCAAAAGCATTTTTGGCCACAAATCACAGAATTATTGATGTTACTTTGTACGTTGAAAAAAAAGCATGTGCAGATAAAGTGAAGGCACTGGACGTGGGTACCTCCAGATCCTGGGGAATCCTGTGGGATCGGGGAAGGCCATGGAAAATCCAAGGAGGTTTTGCCCACGCAGTGTCTGTGATGGAGGTGGCTGCTGAACAGGGGAAGGGATAAAACGAAGCTTTGTGTTTCCATTCCTTAAGCCCTCAGTGCAGCCCCCCTCCCTGCTCCCTGGCGCCCTCATCTTGCTCTTCCCTTCGCAGCCGTCGGTCTGTCCAGCTGCCCGGAGCCCCCTGTCCCTGGGAACGGCCTGAAGATCGGCGAGCGCTATTTGGTGAACGACGTCGTCTCTTTCCAGTGTGAACCAGGCTACGCGCTTCAGGTAATGAACATCTTCCAACAAAACACGGAGGAGAGCAAACCCTTGGGGTCCAGGGAGACCCCTCAAACCCTGCCTCTTGTTTTCCTCTCCTGCAGGGCCACTCACACATTTCCTGCATGCCCGGCACCGTCCGCCGCTGGAATTACCCGCCTCCACTCTGCATTGGTAGGACTCTTGCTCTTTCATACCTGCCAGATATTTATAGCAAAAAGATAAAGGTCTGTGTTGTAGAAATGAAGGTTTGTGCTGGAAGTGAGATGGAGTGTGAGAAAATCTGCATTTGTTGCAAGAGGAAATTTCAACAGAAAGGTCCCTGCGGGCTGCAGGATGCTTTGTCTGGAATGCTTAAAATGTGGCTGCGGTCTAAAATGTGACTTACAAAAACGTTTCCTCAACAAAAAAATCATTCAAAAGGGAAAAACTAAGGTTTCTTTGTACTGCAGCCATGGTGGGGTTGTGGGTAGAGGGGCTTTATCCGTCTTAAGTAAAGCTCCGCAGACTGGTTTTTGTTTTTATGAAACACGTCTTGACGTCACTAAAACTGCGTCTTTTCCTGGGCTCTGGTCACTCTCCCAGAATCTCCAAACTGCGCCGCTTGGTGCCTCGCTGTCCCCACTTTGGTGCCTGCCAGGTCCTGTGTGACCAGCAGGAGCCGGGTGTCTTCTCAAGACGGCTCTTTGCCCGTGATGCCGTCTGAGGAGAAGGGCTGAGACCGCTGCTTGGCCATCAAGGGAAAATCATCAGGCAGTCATTTCCACTGTGAAGGAGGCTGCAGGAGGAGAAGAGGCACCGAGGGGAAGGGAGCTCACTGGAGTTTCTGGATTATTTTCAATATTTTGCTCTGAGCAAATCTAGATGTTTAATATTCATATTGCGCATTTTACAGCTTTGAGAGAGACATTTATGCATTTAATAGCTTTAGTTAACAGTTATTTCAGGCTCCTGCTGTTCTAGCTTACATCATTTTGCTTTAAAGTAATTATAAGAGCTAACAGTTCTTTTATCCGATGATCTGCAGGCCAGGAATAAATACAGAGACATTTGCAGCAGAATGGCTGAGCTAAAGGACTCGTCCCCATGGGAGTCGCTCTGACAGAAATCAGAAGCCCTTCAGCTCAGCATTAGAGTTGGGGGACCCCAGCCTGGAGCAGAATCCCAATATTCTGATCCTGCTGCTGATACTAAACATTGCAAGTTTGCTTCCTTTAATCACCGTCGGTCACCCAGCTCAGCAGGATTTTGCCTGGTTGGGCTGTGCCCCCCGGGCGCTGGCACAGAGTAAACACCAGTGCAGATTTGTCTGGCTTTGGGTGGTTGTGACCAAGTGCGGTGGCACAGACACCTGCTCACCCGATTGTAGCCGTCAGCTTTTGCCTGAAAAAGGTCATCCAGCTTCAGAGAGGCATGAACATCTCTGCGGGCAAGCGCCCATCATCATGAGGGACCATCAGCACCCCATGCTGACAGCCTGGAGGTCATTGTCCTGCGCCAGTTGTGTGTCTGAACCCTGTCCTGAGTTGCTGGCCCCACAGAACCCAGGCTTTGGTGCCTTCCCAGCTCAGGGAACAGCTTGCTTCCCTGGCCAAGCGTGCTGATTTGCTTTTGGTCTGCTTCATCCAGATGCTTGACTTCTGAATAATGTAGGAGTAGTTCTATTAAAGAGCCATTAGAAGAAAAAGAAGGAGAAATCTTCTGGGAGAAGCCTTGTTAGTAGCAAGTACACACGTAATGAGCTATTGGACAAAGGGAATCTGTGCCTTCGCTGTCAGAACGTGTTAGGAGCACTCCTGGCTGTAGTTAGCTGGACGGTGTTACCGTAACGAGGTAGAGGGCGTCCAGATAAGCATGAGAAGACGCTATCTATGTTTAAATTTCATGTGATGCCTTTTGTAAACATATTTGGATCTGTGGATCCCTTCTCGGTAGGAGATGCACTTCAGTCTGTGTGCGTTTGTCAGTAATTGCCCAGAGGTGGGCGAGGACCGCAACCGAGGCAGCTCTGTAAACCAGAAAAGAGGGAGCAGCAGCAACTGGAGTCGAAATAGGATCAGGTTTTTTCTTCACAGTCACTTGTTGAGGTGGTTAAAAATTCAAACCGGTGCTGTGTGCTTGATGTGCGCTGTCACGATGTCCACGAACAGAACAGAGCATCCGTCTCTGCTCTTGCAGCTCAAATCCACCTCTCCCGCTGTGGTTGCCAAAACTGGATCTCTGGGTCCAGGCTTTTATCTGCAGAGGGCAGGAGAAAGGCACATGCATTAGTAATGTGGCCACGCAGTGCCTGCCAAACCTTGTGTTGTTCCATAGCAGGCTTTCCTTTTTCTCTTCTTAGTTTTTAATTTCTCTGTTCCCCGCGCAGCTGCCTGGCCGTGGGCATCGCCCAGAGAGACCCCTGAGTGATCCTGACCACTAACGCTGTTGGTTTTACAGCCCAGTGTGGAGGAACAGCAGAAGAGATGGAAGGAGTGCTCCTGAGCCCAGGGTTCCCAGGAAACTATCCAAGCAACCTGGACTGCACGTGGAGGATATTGCTGCCCGTGGGCTTTGGTAAGACAGCGGCGTTTGGTGTGATGGCATCACAAGAAAGACGATGGGAAGAGAGCAGCCCTGGTCAGCTGGTCAGTCCGTGGTCAGTGCTGGAGGCATTGCTTGCTGAGATGAGTTAGAGCAGCTCTGCTGTTTGACCTCTGATCGCTCTGGCTATTGGAGATGCGTTTATAGGACGCGATGAAATGATAAACGTTTTTTTCAAAAGCTGATTGCGAGTCGCGGTGGAACGTGAAGGGTGGCAGGGATTTGTGAGCACCCCCCTGGGTCAGCTCGGACATCCTCCTGCAGTGTGCTGGCTTACTGCCCCGTCTCACGCTGCTAACGTTCCCAACAGCCTTAGAACATGACCACTTGCATCGCCCTGTAGAGATGACACAGGTGGCCAAAGCTTGTGTCAGATTACATCCCACCCCAGCTGGACGTCATGCAGCATCAGCACGCTCAGAGTTAGGATCTCCTCAGCCCTTCATAAATTAGCACACCTCCAGCTCTGCTCCGCGCCAGCCCAGCCCCTCGGGGTGCCTGATTGCCAGAGGTGGAAGCATTGCACGCCTGGAGGAAGGGCTGAATTTCTGGGTTTCCTGAATTAACTCTGCTGCTGGGGAGACGAAAGCCCAGCTCGCTCTGCCCTGCCATCTGAGCTGGCTACACTTGGCCATCCAGGTGGCTCTGTGCTTGCCTTCCTAATTTCTCTGGTGTCTGGCAGAGAGAGGCACGTGCAGGAACTCCAGCAGCGTGAAACGATGGGCATTAATAGCCTGAGCTTGTCTGAAGCTCACAGGCCCCTTGCACCTACAGGCACCCTCTACCTTCAGCACAGGAAATGTGCTCCTGTCCATTGACCAGGCTGTGCTGGGCATCACTGGGGGAGTGGGGCTCATGTGCCAAGGCGTGGGTATGGCTTTCAAGGCAAATTCTTATTCCTGCTCCCCAGGTGCTCACATCCAGTTCCTAAACTTCTCCACTGAGCCAAACCATGACTTCGTGGAAGTCCGCAATGGGCCCTACGACACCAGTAACGTCATCGGGCGGTTCAGCGGCACCGAGATCCCCGGCTCCCTCCTGTCGACGTCTCACGAAACCACCGTGTACTTCCACAGCGACCACTCACAGAACAAGCCGGGCTTCAAGCTGGAATACCAAGGTAAGGAGGCCACAGAATGAGCAGCAGTGGGACAATCCTGTCCCCAGGTGCTTCCCCCTCCGACGAGAGGGCAGGCAGCACGATTGTTGCTATTCTGTTGAATTAATTCCGTGAGGACTTAATCCAAATGAGTGGAAAGGTGTTACATGAAGGCCATGCTTAATCCTAATAACTGCGATCTGTTCACCCAGCCTTATGCCTACGGCAAATAACAAATGTTCCTCGAGTGCTTTGTGACAGTGAAATGCCTTTGAATTAATTCCAGCCAGATTCACTTAGATCTTGGCTCTGTCGACTGTCAGTGCAAAGAGAAGAGTCTTCACCGGCCCCAAGTTTGCACTGGAATTTTTCAGCTGCTTTTCAGGCTCCACGGAAGCCCAAATGCATCCTCAGCTGCAGCCGAGCCACGAGCTGGGGTCGACGGGTGGAAGGAACCACGTAAAGGAGTAAAGAGACAGATGAACTGTCTGGTGTAAAACCAGAGAAATAAGTTAAGATCAAAAGAAGCCCTTAGTGCAGGTTTTGGAGATAATAGGGGAGTAGAGGTGCCTGCTTTCTCGCCCAGCTTGAGTCCTCAGGCAGCTCCCCGGGACTGGATGTGGTGTCCTCTGAGCCACAGCTGCCTCTGACTCTGAAGCCAGCACTGAGGTTTTGGCCCTGGCCTGATCCCCAACGTTTCTTCGATGAGCGTCTTTGCAAAACCCCTCGGTCTTGTCTGTCCTTCTCTCCTTGGCACGTGGGGATGCTCAGGACAGATCGTGTTCTCCATACTGAGCGCAGTGAGGATGGGGTTTGCTGCCCAGCAGCTGGGAGCCGGCAATCCGGCTGCTGCCTGGGGGAGAGATCCAAGCAGCGGGAAGGATGGAGCGTGTGTCTCCAGGCGTGTGGCGCAGCCAAGGACTGACAAAGGGCTGACTCCCCAGAAACAGCAATAAAAGCCGCTACTCATACTTAATTGAAAACATTAATTTTGTCTTGGCTGTCCTGTTCGTGCACCAGATAATTCATGCGCCGCTGCACAATTTGGGAAGGAGTGTGCTCTGCGAGGCACTCTGGGTAATCTCATGGAAATGGCCATGCAAATTAGCCCCAGCAAGGCTGACCAATAATTTATAGTGCCAGGTGGAACACGTTAACCGATTGACTCGCATTTGTCATCGGGGTTGTCCACATTTGGTTGAAAAACAAGGCAGATCTCCCACTGAGCAGGGAAGGGCGGGGTGACTCGGGGAGTGCAGGCTCCGAGGCTCCGGCAGGACCAGGGCAGCCCTGGTGCTCCTGTCGGAGGCCACCACGAAGCAGCAGCAGGCTTTTCCCTCAGTCTTTGTGCCAATGTGTGCACAGTTCGTTAAAGTTTATCTCCTTCAATTAAAGCATTGTTTGAGGAGGAAGTAGCCGTGCAGGATGGGGCTTGTTCTGTTCCTGCTTTTTTGTGAGGAAAATATGAAGTATGAACCATTCCTCCTTGTTTTTCTTTCTCAGCCTACGAGCTGCAGGAATGCCCTGACCCAGAACCTTTTGCCAACGGTGTTGTGAGGGGAGCTGGTTACAACGTTGGCCAGTCCATCTCCTTTGAGTGCCTGCCTGGCTACCAGCTCATCGGCCACCCGGTCCTGACCTGTCAGCACGGCACCAACAGGAACTGGGACCACCCGCTGCCCAGGTGTGAAGGTACGGCATTGGGGTCACCTTTGGAACACCCAGGCGTTTCTAGGGAGAGACCAGGTTTCACCTCTCTGTTCTGGCCTCCTTTGGACTTGTTTTTTTGTTACTGGGCTGAAAGTTTCTCTTGGAAACAAAAGCATGGCTGGAGGGCAGGAATGTGCCCTTTGAATAAAGCCTCAGCCCCTGAGGTGTTGCAGCGTGTTCTCAGTGAGATGATGTTCAACGTACTTCTCAGCCTGGTCGAAGCGAGCAGAATCACCGGGTGGTTTCTGTTGGAAAAGACCTTTAAGATCATTGAGTCCAACCATTGATCCAGCCCTGCTACGACTTCTCATGTTTGAAACACCTCCAGTGATGGTGACTCAACCACCTCCCTGGGCAGCCTCTTCCAGGGCTTGACAATCCTTTCAGTAAAGAAATTCTTCCTAATATCCACCCTAAACCTTCCCTTGCATCTTGGGGCCATTTCCCCTTGTCCTGTCATCCGCTACCAGGGAGAAGAAACCCAACACCCACCTTGCTACAACCTCCTTTCAGGCAGTTGTAGACAGTGAAAAGGTCTCCCCTCAGTCTCCTTTTCTCCAGACTAAACAGCCCCAGGTTTCTCCTCATAAGGCTCGTGCTCTAAACCCTTCACCAGCTTTGAACATCTTGAACAGGTCAAATCCAAGATGTATCTGTGGAGGTGGAGTGTCAGAATCTGGTGCTGTGGGTGAGGACTGGCTCCCGCTCACTGCTGGTGCCAGTGGGAGCTGTGCTTTCAGCATGCAGCAGCCCAGGGCTGGCGTAATGAGAATTCTTATCTGCTTTATTTCTCCAACGATGTTCAGCTTCCATTGGTTTAGCGTTGGTAAAGAGAAACAGTCCCTGGTAAAATGCCTTTGTAAAATACTCTGGGGATTCTCAGTGTGGGAAGATGTGTCCCTCTCTAATCCTCTCTAGTGTGGCAGTGATGGCATCTCCAAAATGACCCAGAAGGGAGTTGTTCAGTGGCTCTGTGAGGTCTCCTTTCTGACGCCCACGTACGCTGGGAGGACCCTGGGGGCTGAAGGAGTGGATCTGTGCTGCAGGCATCAACGCTCAGATGTCCAGATCCTCTTTTCAAAGCGCAGCATGGCTGGGTTTGCCTTTCATCCTCTGGGCCAGTGGACTGAGCTCTGTGTGCTTTGCTTTAGGAGGTTTTCCTATGAACCTTTAAGAAGTTCAAGACTGCTTATTGAAGATTTCCCACCACGTTTCCCAGGAGCATTGACCTTTATCCCAGCCGCCGTACAGCGCTTGCTCTGCGAGAGCTGTGCACTGGGGAAAGAGAGGTGATATTTTTCCTCTTTTAAATCCAAAGTCCTTGAACCCCAGAGAACACAAACTGTAAAGAACTGACTCCTCGGCCGCTCTTTCGCTGACCCAAGCGATGCAAGAGATGTGAGAAACGTTCCTGTGCCCAGCTGGGCGCTGCTGGCAGGGTGGGGAGGAGCTGGCAGCGGGGTTATGCCCTTATCTGCCTCAGGCGTCAGCTCTGCCGGCTGCAACCATCCAATTCTCCCTTCTTTATTGTGTTTTTAATGACTTTCTTACTCTGCAGCACTTCTGACAGCGGAGAGGGCTGAGGGGTTAGGGACAGTCTGGTCCGTTGGCTGCTTCTCTCTGTGTGCGCATCGGGGGCTGTTAGTGCTCTTCAAGTCCACGCAGAACTTTTCATAGAATGAGAAGGTTGGAAGAGACCTCTGACATCACCGAGTCCAACCGTGCCCGTCTCCCACTAAACCCTGTCCCTGGCGTTTCCCTTAAATGGTCCATTTTCGCCTAGCAGCAAGCAGGGAGGAGTCGCTGCCTTCGGCTGCCGGCCTCACCTGTCCCATGCGGGTCAGAGCCGAAAGCCCTTTTAATTAAAAGAGAAGCTGTAATTCTGAAAGAGACTTGCAGAGGCCAAGGTTTGCAGCATCGCTCCAGGGAGTGTTCCCAGCGACCGGCGTTCACACGGTGAAAGGAGCTTGGCCCTCAAGGTTTCTCGGGTGTTTTTTCCAGCGAAGGAGTGTGTGGAGTTACAGAGACACAGGTGTGTTTCTCAGCTTGACGGATCACGTGAGAAAGCAGAGCAGGACCAGGCAGGACCAGAGCCTCTCGGGGTAGTAGGACTCTGTGGAGCTTCTCCTGCACACAGAAGAGTTGAGTGTTGAGCCTGAGTTAATAAGTTGTGGAGGGAGGGAGGACGTGTTAGCCCAAGCCACGGGTTGGCTTAATTCAGCTGCGTGGTTCTAGAACCGAGCTGGCTCGGGCAGGTGATGCTGTCTGCGCTACCCCGCGTGCCTTCAGCTGTTGCAGGTTGCCAGTAACGTGCTGCAGATGTTGTCATCATTTCAATTGAGCTTCCGTGCCAGGGAGGGCCAGATGCTGGTACTTGTACACGGGACCGGGGCGCTGGGCCCCGCTGTGCCCCTCCCGCGCTGCCTTCAGCAGGATGTCCTCTTCCTCTCCATCTTTTTCGCTGCCTGTTTCTAATTGCCTCTCTTTAGTCTGCGAGTTCATTTGGCCCTGGAAGACACCAAGTGCAACACAACCGTCGGCTTGATTAATGAATTGGATGCCGCTGTCCTACAAATCATTTCCCCCCTGCTCAGATGTGCTCTGTGAAAGGCCAGCTGCTCGGCGGTTCTGGTCCAGGCTGTGCTGTCTGAACACGTGGATGGATTTGCCCACTGGTGGGGGCTGGTCAGGAGCTGTGTTTTCCATGCATGGCTGCAGACAGCTGGTGGAGTCCAAAGACTTTTAGGAGGGTGTAAGTAGAGTTTATTTGGGCACCTGGCTATCACACCTGCAACAAACACCCTGGCAGTCTCCTTTCAGATCTGAAGCGCTTAATAAATCCGCAGCAATGGAAATAAGTTGAAAATGTTCGATGTATTTGTGACAGATACAAGTTATTTGAGGCAAACTAGGCCAAGATTTTAGGGCTGGATGCTCTTAAAATGTATCCAGAATTGCTACCTTTTTACCCAAAGGAAAATGGATCTTAAAGAGTTGCTCTTTGGGAGGGGATATTTCTTCATTGGGTTTGTGTTTCTGTTTGATGACCTGCAGTGCCTTGCGGGGGCAACGTCACCACCCAGAATGGTACAGTTTACTCTCCTGGCTTCCCCAACCAGTACCCCAATTCCCAGGACTGCACTTGGCTTCTCACAGTGCCAGTGGGATACGGGATCCATCTCAACTTCACCGTGCTGCAGACAGAGCCCTACAACGATTTCATCACTGTCTGGTGGGTACAGCAGAGGTGTGAGGGAGCTGCTGCTAAGGCTGCATTTCAGAAAGATGCTCTTGCTGGTTCATAGAGCAACCCCGTGCCATGGTGCATGGATCGTACTGTGTTGGGAGTGGGAGGAAGTGTCCTCTGGGGATGCTTGGCATGAGGACTGGGAATTTTTTGAGCTCCAGGTGCTTGGAAAGGGCCTTTAGATTAAGGACCACATGCTGCGAAATGGAGAAGGTGACGATCTCCGAACGCTGTTGATGTTACCTTCCTGGAAAGTGCAGGCAGGGAGTGCGTGGGCAGCGAAGGGAGTGATGCAAGGATGCTGATGACAGTGGTGGGAATATCCTTTGGGTCTAGAGGGCAGTCAGTACAGGAGGCTGTAGCATTCCTGGTGCTTGTGCCTCGGTGTTGTGCAGCTCCAAGGAGCAGTCCTGCTCTCGGCCGTGTAGCAGTGCCTGTAAGACCCTGCAGGTCTGTCTTGCCACTAATCCTGGGATGGTTGGCTGTTAGAGATGAAGCCCATCGGACCCTGCGGTGCCACAATCCCCAGGGGTCGGGCTGAGCTGCTGGGGGGATGCAGAGCAGCATCCCAGCTGCAGCAGGAGGGGTTCGACAGCAGAACCCCCCTCCGGCCCTGGGTGCTTCCATCAGCCTGTCCCTTCGTGTCCCAACTGCCCTGCTCACTGGAATAAGGGAACATCCCTTGGGAAGCCTCAGGGGCATTGCAGAGACTTTACGAATGGCAAATGGGGTCTTTATTTCAAGCTGAATTTAGTTGAAATGAATCGTGTTCCGACTCACATAGTAGGAATTGTGTTTTGCTTCTGGTTTCTCCGACATTTTCTGGGGCTCTTTTTTTCCCTTGTGCCATTTATCTCTTTGCTTGCCTGGGGAGAGAGGCTGAATGAAGAAAAAACCATTGGTAAACCATGAACATTTACCAGTGTTCTTTTTTGGTTTGCCTTTTGCAATCAGGGATGCTCAGCCCTGCGGTCTGAGCTGATCTCCTGGGCTGCAGAGGCACCGCTGGGGTGGTGTTGGGCACCAGGACTGGCTGTGACCCCCGGCTGCCTTTTAAACAGCAGCAACTGGGAATTGGGACCCCTGGTGAAAATGGGCAAGTAATGAATTGGCACCGATTTCTTCACCCCAGGAACCTCGCAGGCTGGGATCTTCCTTTCCTGTTTGGAGAAGGGAAGAGAAATGGCTTATTGTCACCTCGTCCAGGCAAGGGAGCACATGTAGCTGCGCTGCCTGAAGAGCTTGGGGCCAAATTCTTGAGCTTGTGGCACTCAGTCAACATCTGCCTTCCAAAATATCTCAGTGTCTGCTGTGCAAACAGGGAATGGAACGCCTTTGGAAAACTGGCCTTGATAATTCTTCAAGGTCTGAGGTTAAAGATGAAGTTAATGCCTTTAAATGACTGCTGGGTGGGCGCCGCAGCGCCAGAGGAGAAGTCCTGGTTGTAGTGGAGCAGGGAGGGGAGAGGGGTCCAGATCAGCTGCCCAGGGAGGCACTGAAACTGTAGTAGAGGTGTAGGAAAGGGAGGACAAGGAAGGGGGAGCAAGGAGGAGTTCATGTGCACGTGGTGTAGGACTTTGGTTGTTGCCCAGGGTTGGAGACATGTAATAATGCTCTGCTCTTGTGTTTCTGACGTACGATTTTAGGGACGGTCCGCAGCAAACGGCGCCGCAGCTTGGCGTGTTCACTGGCAACTCTGCGAAGAAATCAGCCCAGAGCTCTTCCAATCAGGTCCTGATGAAATTCCACAGCGATGCAGCCAACGGAGGGATTTTTGCCATCTATTTCTATGGTCTGTGGCGCCTCCTGAGCAACGCGCGCTTTGTACCTGCCTGCGGGACGCGGAGGGGCGTGGATTGGCTGTGGGGTGGGCTGGTTTAGGGGGAAAGATGTGAGCAAACACACCTCTCCGTGGCAGATCCACCCTGGATAGCTCTGCTTTGTTAACCTATAACTCCCCTCCATGCAGCGTTGGCTGGGACAGGCACTGTTTATAAAATGCTCTGCTAAACCAGCTGGGTCATCTCAGTGACCTTCAAATGGCAGCTGTGTTCAGTGACCCCACCACTGTGTAAAAGGAGGTCGTAGCGAGGTGGGTGTTGGTCTCCACTCGCAAGTGACAGCGATAGGACAAGAGTAAGTGGCCTCAAGATGCGCCAGGAGAGGTTTAGACTGGATATTGGGAGGAATTCCTTCACTAAAAGGTTTCTCGGGCACTGGCACAGCTGCCCAGGGAGGTGGTGGAGTCTCCATCCCTGGAAGGATTTAAAAGACAAAGAGATGAGGTGCTCAGAGAAGTGGTTCTGTGCAGACAGGTGTGGTTGGACTCCATGATCTCAAAGATCTTTTCCAACCAAGCGATTCTACGAGAGCTGACTTCATGTCTGTGGGGAGGAAAAGGGTTCTTGTAAACCCCTGAATTACTGAGGATTCTTTGGCGTGAGTGCAGCCTGCGCGAGGGAGACGTTGGGAATTACATCGCAACGAGAGCATTTGCTTTCCACCACTAAACAAGAGCCCAACTTTAAATTGGATTAGCTAACAAGTTCCTACGGCAGGACTGGGATTTTGGGAAGCGCGAGTGGAGACCTCCTCTTGCTTCGGTAATTTGCTGGCACCGTCATCAACAAAGCTGTACGTGAATTACACGATGAATCTGTGCAGAATGTCTCAGCTTATGTTCAGTTCCGAAAGGCAAGTGTTATATGGATAGGCTGAACGTAAAGAATGTTTGCCAGGCTTCGGAGGGAATTGGTTTAGTGCTGCAAAGCACTCTGAGATTTATGCTGCCAGACAATGGTGCGTATATAACAGTTATGCAAAAAATTACGGTTGAGGCAGTTTGGCTCAGAAATGAGCAGTCGGTAAACACTGCTGCAGATCAGAGAGTGCCTCCTTTTGTAATGGGAATTGGATGCTGCCATGGCTGTGGCAGAGCCCGTCAGCACGTGCTGCTGCTCTCGCATCTCCACAGCACTTTAAACTGAGGTTTCTTTCGCTGATGGCTTGTATGGAATATTTCTTCCAGCATGGAAAGGGGCTCC
>VWPV01030846.1:0-21398 GCA_013389885.1 Geococcyx californianus | reverse complement strand
ACCATTCCATGACTCTATGATACGTCTGGTAGGAGAGATCAATACGTAATAAACACTAATGAACTCTCATTAGACTTCCTAAAACCATTTACCAGTTCCCTTGTTTTCAGCCTTGCCTGCAGGCATGGAAAGCAGCAGCGAGCATTTCACATTTGGTGAAGCATTCCTTGTACTTCCCAGTCTTTTCTGCTCTCAATAAATCTCCTGGCGGGCGCATCGCTACGCACAGCCAGGCCAATCTGAAATGTTGTTGCTATTTGGGAAAGAGCTTTTCCCAGTAGTTTGTGTAGAACTATGTTTTTCTGTAGGTGGCTGTGATTAGAGCTGACATTAATTAGAAGAAATGCTAATATACCAGATGGAATTTTTCAAAGACATCATGGAGGAGCAATAAGCATCGTACATGTGCTTGTGGAGAAGTAGGAGGATGATTTGTTAGCTACATATGTATAGCCTATGCACTTTAAGAGACTGGTGTAACGGACTTTATTAATAGCACAGGATTTTAGCGTACATCCCTTATTTATGGGTACGAATTTATCCTCGCGCAGCGCTGGCTCCCTGCCCTTGACACATCGCACGCTGCAGCACGAAGCCTTCGACTGGTGCAAAGCTGAGGGGAGACAGGAGAAATTCAAATGTCAAACTTCACGGCGGCTTTTAAGTCTTAATTTCAGGCTTTTTTTTTGAGCTGTGTAACTAGGAGGGAGCTGTGACTGCATTGCAGTTCCTGCACGCTGCAAGGCACTGGCTGGAGCTGCATCCCCCCAGCACCAACCCAGCCACCCCCAGCTATCCAGTGGGATGGGTTCGGATGTGCATCCCTCAGCCCAGCTTGTCACAGCACTTGGTGGGCACTCCGGGCTCCAAAGCTGGTCCTTTGCCACCTGAAATCCAGTGCTCTCTCCTGGCCTTGATTCTTTGCCAAGACGAGCCACCCCGGCGCAGGCGGCACGCGTGGGGATGGATGGAGCCAGCCCGTCCTGCGGTGCCATGGTAACAGCTTCCCCTTCTTTCCCCCCCTGATGTTTTCCATTTTGCGTTTAGAAATTAATTATTCAGCATAGAGTGGGAACAAAAGGGGGATTATGCTGCCTGGTCCCGCAGGTAGCTGAGAAAAGTGAGCTTCCTGGGTTTCCAGGGGAGACCAGGATTAAGGAACGATTTTGCTGTAACTGTTCCTCCGAAACAGCAGCTGGGGGTGCACTCTGAGCCTGCGATCATCCCCATTCCCCGTGAATCCAGGCATTTTTATAACAACACAGGTTGTATTAATGACTTGCTACAGAGGCAGAAAATGTACAGGGTCTGTTTGTTTTCTCAGCACACCCGGGCATCTCTGAGTCGTTCCCGGCTTCATTTAGGGATTGGATTCCCAGGTCCCAGGGGTGTCAGGGAGGATCCTGCTGCAGGCAGAGCAGCACCGCTGCAGCGTGACCGCTCGGCCTTGGCACCTTCCCTTCTCACAGAGAATTTTGCTCTTTTCACAGAGCAGAGAATGGTTTGCTTGGAAAAGACCAGCTGTACCTGTCCATTACTAAACCACCTGTGAGCACCTCATCTACCCATCTTTTAAACACTTTTTGCATCATTGTCATTAGAAATCCCCCCCACCGCTGCCCAGCCTGGCAAAGCACCGGCTTTTGGACGTACAAACAGCATTAAGTGCTGGTTTGGTAGCAGGTGTGGAGGTTTGCTGGCTTTTCTTTTATCCTTTTGTTTTTTCATTGCTTGAAAATGGCAGCTCATCCTTTAAAAAATGTTTCAGGGGATGGCAATGTGAAAACCACTTCAAATTTATTTATTGAAATTATTTGGACCGTGCGAGGTACGTATGGTGTATACAGTGTACGTACAGAGCAGTGGTGGCTGCCCCATCCCTGGAGGTGTTCCAGGCCAGGTTGGATGGGGCTTGGAGCCCCCTGATCCAGTGGGAGGTGTCCCTGCCCATGGCAGGGGGTGGCACTGAATGTTCTTTGAAGCCCCTTCCAACCCAAACCATTCCATTTTACATATCAGACCAGAAACAGAGAGAACAAAACTTTGCTGAATCAAAAGATAAATAAAGTGCAAAGATGGGCTGGATGGAGATGGATCCAATTTTCCATCATGTGAACTCACCCTAGGAGCGAGGATGTTGTTGTGCACTCATAAAAGACGCACTGGACATTTCAGGCATTCGTACTCTTGCAAACCCTGGCTGTGAATCCCATCAAGAAACCTGCATTCTACAATTAGGGAAAGCTTGCATAACCGTAGCGCGTGCATGAAAACAATGCTAATTACCTTGTAAGATGTATTTGTAAAGGATCCTAAAAAAGCCCAGTTAAAATACCCTGGGTTCATCTAAGATTGTTTTACTTTGGCATTATTAATCACCTTACTTTCTAATCTATTAAATAAAATAGCTACATAAATGTAAGGACCACAATGCCCTCTCAATGATGGATTACATTTCCTTAGGAAGAACCACAGGAATTTTGAAATATAGTTATATGTTTTTATAGTTCATCTGCACATATTATGTGGGAAACTCTGTGCATATCAATATATATTTATGTAAATATGCACAAGAAGTGCAAAATCTCATCAATATTGCTACTTTATAGATTAAATATTCCATATATCTACAGCTATATTTAAGGATAAACCCTTTTCTGGTATTTTCTGCATTACAACTGGCCTTAGGGGAACAAAAAAAGGAATCATTTAGGAAAGAGTAAGGAGTAAGCAGGCAGATGTAACACCGTGAGTCAGCTGGTGGACCCTTGCCCTGATGCGGAGTCAGTGCCGGGTCCAGTTGCCCCAGGCACAGTGATTGCTGAAGCCCCTCTTGACACGGAGGGCAGCCAGAGGCTGGGTTAATGCCCCCGCAGGCAGCAGCTGCTGTAATTACTTCTTTTTAAATATTACTCCCATTCTTTAAAGTAAGGAGTTAGCACGGGAATGAATTATATACAGCGTCTCTGAGACTGCACTCACACTGACTCAGCCGAAGAGCAAGCCCACGCACAGTACAGGAACTTTTCTTGCCTATAGGGCAAAGGGGAAAAAATCATTAATTATCATCCCAGGTTCAGAATCAGCATTCTGACTGTTACTTTGCTATGTAAAATAACGATGAAATTAGGAGCACTGAAAGAATGGCTTCTAAAGCTTTATTCAGTATTCTAAATCTTAAATGTTAGTGAGAATAGCGTCATGTGTGGTTTCATTGGGATCAGACTGCATTGTGTCCTATCCCTGCCCTCACCGCTCTCTGCCCCGTGCTATGGGTGTCCATGCAGCGACATCAGAACGTATCCAGGACCTCCCGCCCCAGCACAGCCCAGAACACAACNCCTCCAGGAATGGGGACTCTACCCCTGCCCTGGGCAGCCTCTGCCAGGGCTTCACCACTCTGTTAGCAAAGAAATTGTACCCAATATCCAATCCAAACCTCCCCTGGTGCCACATGAGGCCATTTCCTCTCATCCCATCACTTGTTCCTTGGGAGAAGAGCCCAGCACCCACCTCACCACAACCTCCTTTCCAGGAGCTGCAGAGAGTGATGAGGTCTCCCCTCAGCCTCCTCTCCTCCAGGCTAAACAACCCCAGGGTCCTTAGCTGCTCCAGAACCCCTGGGCTCCAGACCCTTCCCCAGCTCTGTTCCCTTCTCTAAACATGATCTTGCCCCTCAATTTCAGGAAAGGAGAAACAGGACATGGGAGAGCAAGTACGCTCAAACAGCACCCTAGGCCAGAGATTCAGCTTTGGTCTGGTTCCAGAGAAGAGAAACCCCCATTGGGGGTACTGCCAGGATATGTTAATCATCCAAGGTAGGTATTGATTGCTTTAAATAACTTACTAGATAAATGAAAATGAAATCTTTCCGATCATTGACTTTTAGGGGAAAATCTTTGCTTTTCAGAAAAAAAAAAAAAGAAGAAACAGTAAATTGTGAAGATCTGTGTGTCACACTCACCCATATGGCACTGCAGAAATGAAACCATCTTTTCTTTAATGAGCTGGGAGAGCAAAGTGTCACAGCTAGGGGGTGGACAGGTCTGATTTCTCAGCAGATCTCTGGCAATGTTTCATCCCTCCAGACCCCGTAATTATCTCAATCCCGAGGAGAGACGCAAACCGCAGGAGGAGAGGGAGAAAGAAGAGGTAGGAAAAAAAATCACCCTGTCAGGCACTAATTTGGGTTATAAATAGCAGACTAAACAACCTCAGTTCCCTCAGCTGCTCCCCATAACCCCTGCGCTCCAGACCCTTCACCGATTTCACTGCTCTGATACAGTATTTGGCAGAGAAAAGTAAAAGAACAGAACATCTGGACAAACACAGAGGGAGATTTTTGGCAAAAAGAAAAGAGAAGGAAAACAGCTGAATTTCCCCAGGTTCTCCCTGTAGCCATGGGAGATGGGGAGGGAGGAGCTGATCCATGAGGATGAATTGAGGGCTGGAGCACCTCTGCTGTAAGGACAGGCTGGGAGAGCTGGGGTTTTTCAGCCTGGAGAAGAGAAGGCTCTGGGGAGACCCTAGAGCAGCTCCCAGTGCTGAAAGGGGCTCAAGATCTGCAGATCTCGAGGCTCCAGTCATCCCTACCCTGCCACTCTATGTAGGTGCTGGAGAAGCTATAAATCACAGCTATCACTAAGATAAAAACGCTCAGTCTACTCTCCAGGAGGTCAGGTAGGGAAGAGACACATGGGCAGAGTAAGATTTTATACCAGAGAAAGCAGGGAAGGGAAAATTAAATCATTCTTCAAAGCACTGAAGACAGAGCCAGGGCTGGAGGGAAAGCCCTGGGTCACGGCACAGGCAAAACCAGAGCACGGTAGCTCCTCAGGTACTGCAGGCAGGACCAGATGCTGAACGCTGCTGCAGCAACAGGTGACCAACACCTGGCACTGAATCCATCCAGGAGAGATGCAATGGAGAGGATCACTTTAAAAAATGATTCACTGCTTGCAAATGACTTTCCAAAAGGTACAAGAGTTTTTCCACCCTCTTCCAAAAGGGCTCTTCTCCATTAGCCCGGGGCCATCACATCCCTCCTGGCACCCAGCTCTCCTTACTGCATCAATAGCCCTGCAAACCGTGCCTGCACACCATCCACAAAGCAGTGCTCAGATGCCGTGTGGCAGAGCCTGGCACAGTCCCAAACATCTCAACGTAGAGAGGGACATCAGATGCCTTGTTCTGGAGAGCTGCTTTCATCACCTCTAACACCGCGTTCGCTTACCCTCTGTCCTCCACGATCCCCCTCCTCTCAGCACGCCAGACACGGGGAGGGAAAACCAACAGAGAAAGAGAGAGTATTCAAAGTATCTGATTCTGCAACATTAATTTCAGCTCTGACTGTGACACTAATTAGACCCATAGAATCATTTGGTTGGAAAAGACCTTTGAGATTACTGAGTCCACCTGTACCTGCGCACTACTACACCAGATCTCTGAGCACCTCATCTACCTGTCTTCTAAACCCCTCCAGGAGTGGGGACTCCACCACCTCCCTGGGCAGCCTCTGCCAGTGCTTGACAACCCTTTCCATGAAGAAATTTTTCCTGCTGTCCAATCCAAACCTCCCCTCGTGCACCTTGAGGCCATTTCCTCTCGTCCTATCACTTGGGAGAAGAGACCAGCAGCCCCTCACTACAACCTCCTTTCAGGGAGTTGTAGACAGTGATGAGGTCTCCCCTCAACCTCCTTTTCTCCAGGCTAAACAGCCCCAGGGCCCTCATAGCACTTGTCCTCCAGCCCCTTTGTGAGCTCTGTTCCCTTCTCTGTACGTGCTCCAGCCCCTCAATGTCCTTCTTGTAGTGAGGGGCCCAGAACTGAACCCAGGATTTGAGGTGTGGCCTCATCAATGCTGAGTAATTAACAAGGTCCTGAACAGTAACAGCTACCTGGGAAAGCACAAAAGCCATCAAACTGCATTTTAGATATATGTATTTACATATTATTAATATCATATTAAATAATATATATGTTTTTTTGCTAACATAACGATGCCAAGCACATTTTCATATATAAAAACATATATGTGTGTATGGATGTAAATGCACATAGCAGAAAGGGGGAGGGCTTGCACTGAGCTGACTCCACTAATCCACTATCCAGAGGTTATTAATGGAACCCATCCCACCACGCAGGCACCACCTCTCATTCGAGTTCTCACAGCCCTCCTCTCAAAAACCAGCCCAGCTTTTGTCTTCCTGCAGGATGGTTTTCTGGGTTTATTAGAGCAGAAATAATGAAAACCTAAAACCCGATTAAGTTTAATAAGTTTTTTTTCTTTCAGGAGAGCTTGCAGACGCATTAACTGCCAAATTAGAGTTTAATTCTGCTCATTGAGCTGCAAATGTTTTGGCAGAAATAAAATCTGTCCTTTGAAAAAAAGGGAGAATTCTTCTTCCAACAGGTAACTTAGTAATAACACAAAATTAATTTAGCTTAATGGTCTGGAACTGCCACATTTTCAGGGCTCTGCTGGACCTGCAGACCGAGTAATTCTGGCACAGGATGGGTCCATCCGTGTGCAGGCTGAGGGTGCTCAGAAGGAAAGAGACTGTGCTTTTTACTCCTTCCCTTACCAACCCGGGTTGGCAGCAGGTCCAGGAGAGAGGCAGAAGCAAGGAGGGCTTTGTGCTCTCAGATAGGAGCAAATTCAATGAAAACCGTTGCCCAAATTGCTAAAAAAACCTGCTGGTGGTTCTTGTTCCTCAGCACCACCTCATCAGAGAGCCCAGAGGTGACACAGTGGGTGGTTTGCTCCTGGCTGCATCTTCCAGCACTTTGGAGCAAAAGAGAGAGTTCCAGCATTTTACTGGAAAAAATTTGAGTGCAGAAACCAAACCCCCAATGTAGCAGATGGCACAGCCCCTCCAGCACCATCCTGCTGCCTGGTTCTGTGCATGCAGAACACCCCTGGCAAAGGAGAAAAGCAGAAGAACATCTGCTTCATGACGGCAGATGTGCCCTACCTGAAAAGCCCTCATTGACCCGGGAGGCATGAGCAGAGCTGAGGTGGCTGCAAGGCAGGCTGGGAAAGTCCTGGGATGTGCAGCTCCACCACACCGGATGCCAGCATCCAGAGACACAGCCATGTGCCCCTCCTATAGACCACAAAGATGATCGGAGGGCCGGAGCACCTTCCATATCAGGGCAGGCTGGGAGAGTTGGGGTTGTTCAGCCTGGAGAAGAGAAGGCTCCGGGGAGACCTTAGAGCAGCCTCCCAGTGCTGAAAGGGGCTCCAGGAAAGCTGGGGAGGGGCTTTTTACAAGGGCCTNTCAGCACCACCTCATCAGAGAGCCCAGAGGTGACACAGTGGGTGGTTTGCTCCTGGCTGCATCTTCCAGCACTTTGGAGCAAAAGAGAGAGTTCCAGCATTTTACTGGAAAAAATTTGAGTGCAGAAACCAAACCCCCAATGTAGCAGATGGCACAGCCCCTCCAGCACCATCCTGCTGCCTGGTTCTGTGCATGCAGAACACCCCTGGCAAAGGAGAAAAGCAGAAGAACATCTGCTTCATGACGGCAGATGTGCCCTACCTGAAAAGCCCTCATTGACCCGGGAGGCATGAGCAGAGCTGAGGTGGCTGCAAGGCAGGCTGGGAAAGTCCTGGGATGTGCAGCTCCACCTTTTTACAAGGGCCTGGAGTGACAGGACGAGGGTGGAACTGGATGGGCTTTGAGTTCCTTTCCAACCCAACCCATTCCATGAGTCTATAATACGATGTGATGCGGGTTTCCTTTATGAGTATATAGGTTGCTTCCTACACCCCCTCCATACATTTAAGTTGACCACTTCCTGCAGGACACATTGTCTCTATACCACAGCCACTATTTACAGGCCCCTTCATCAATTCTCTGAACACGTCAGGTGCAGCAGAGCTGCTGCGCTGCTGGGGAGGCTGTGGGAGCCATCCAGCTTCCTTAAGCACTCGCAGCATCTCTCGCCCTATTAAAAACCAATATGGCAGTTGGGAAAAAATGAGACACCAGAGCCTGCTGCTGCTGCTATATTTAGATTCTCCTCTTTCCGTTGTGCCAGACTGAATTTATTTCTTCTAAATAACCATTAAATTGATCTGTATGGACAGAAGCAGCATTGCAGTATTTTAAATAAACATTTATTGCATTTTTTTCAACACAAACGTGTTGGAGGCAGCTGTGCCACCCTGCAAACGTCCAGTTACATAAAGATGCAGGAGCACTGATGCTCTTTCCTTTAAATATTATATTCTTACATCTTGCAGGAGCTCCTCCCTGTGCTGCACAGACTGGATCAGCTCTGGGGTCAGGTTTTCCTTTTCTTTCCTTTTCCTCCCTAGCAGTATTGTTGTTCTGACCTTCATCATCCTCAACTGCATTTACAGATAAAATACATATAATCTACTTCCTTGGAGTGTGTTGTGAGCAAGCCAGGTTTATCTGGCACCAAGAGTGAGCAGGGCTGAGAGGGAGCTACTGTCGGCTTGCTCATCGTGCACAGCACAAGCAATGCCACCAGATAACAGGAGAAGTTAATAATATTTTTAAACCCATGCATTGCTTTGTTAACTTTATCGCTCTGCAATCCTCACACGGCGCAGATGGCTCCCGCTCCTGCCAAAGAACAGCATTGTTTGGAAAATGAGCTAAAGTTGGAATCCAATGCTTCGGAGATAAAAATCTGAAGTCCTCCCTTGGAAAAAAATCCACATTAAAGAAACTTATGCAAGTGAAAGCCACTGGCTGGGTCAGGGGTCAGTATGAATACCAGTCTGCTATGAGTTCTGGTTATACACACTTTGAAATTCATTACTTACTGAAACAAAAAGGGACGTGGCATGGTCTGAAACTCATTAAATTGTAGCAAGGTATCTAACTGCAATCAAAGAGCCAGAGCCAGGCCTTCATGTTATTTCATATTAAATCCTATTAAGTCCTGCACCTAGGTTGGGGAAATCCCAAGCATGGATACAGGCTGGATGAAGAATGGATTGGGAGCAGCCCTAGGGAGAAGGACTTGGGGTGCTGGGGATGAGAAGCTCAACATGAGCTGGCAATATGTGCTCATGGCCCAGAAACCAACGGTGTCCTGGGCTGCATCCAAAGCAGTGGGACCAGCAGGGTGAGGGAGGGGATTCTGCTCCTCTGCTCTGCTCTAGTGAGACCCCACCTGGAGCTCTGTGTCCAGTTCTGGAGCCCTGAGCACAGGAAGGACATGGAGCTGCTGGAGTGAGTCCAGAGGAGGCCACAGACATGATCAGAGGTCTGGAGCACCTCCTGTACGAGAACAGGCTGAGAGAGTTGGGGTTGTTCAGCCTGGAAAAGAGAAAGGAGACCTCAGAGCAGCCTCCTAGCACTGAAAGGGCTCCAGGAAAGCTGGGGATGGGCTCTGGACCAGGGAGTGCAGGGACAGGATGAGGGGGAACAGTTTTAAGCTGAAAAAGGGGACAATGAGACAAGATCTTAGGGGGAAATATTTTCCTGTAAGGGTGGGGAGGCCCTGGCCCAGGTTGCCCAGAGCAGTGGTGGCTGCCCCATCCCTGGAGGTGTTCAAGGCCAGGTTGGATGGGGCTTGGGGCCCCCTGATGCAGTGGGAGGTGTCCCTGCCCATGGCAGGGGGTGGGACTGGATGGGCTTTATGGTCCCTTCCAAACCCATCGTGTGATATCCCTGGAAAGCAAAGTATGGCTATCATAGTGCTGTGCTTGGGTGAATGAGCTGCACGAGGGAGAGAGAGTAAAAATAAATGGGGAAAGGATTCATCTGATGAAGTGAAGGAGAGGACAAAAGGGACAGCAGTTGGATGTGCCACTTTTTTTTTTTTTTTTTAACTTGACAATAAAAATCAAGGACAATCCCTAAATCCCCCCAAAACAGCTGAGTTCCTATTGTTCATTTATAATCACTCTTACTATATAAATCAAAAGTCGATAACTGCTTCCCCTCTAATTATATGAGCTCCATCTTAACAAGGACTTGATAACTGGAGTATGGAAGCAAAATGCTGAAGTTTGAAATTTTCCTTCCCAGTCCCCAAAACGCAGCACAGAGAGGGAGATGGCAGCAGGCAGGAGCAGACCAGCGGCTGCCAGGGAAGAGGGGGCACCATGGGGTTGGCCCATGGGCAGTGGGTTGGGAGGTAAAACCCGTGCAAGCCCCTTTCCTTGCTTACCCTTCTCCTTCTGACCTCTTAAAGCTCATTAAAAAGTTGTTACCACAAACTCCTCAAAAGTTTTGTCATGACTTGAAAAGTCTGGAATGGGGCAGAGGAGCAAGGTGGGATCATTTGTGCCAGCACAGGTGCTGCTCAGGCAGCAGGAGACAGGAAAAAAAATGCTCATGCAGGTCAATTATGAATGAAAGGGGTGAAAGAAACAGAGAGGTTAGCGTAGGCTTCTCCTGAAGAGGTGGTACGATAAGGATTTATGGTTCAGAGGAGCCAGAATAGATGGTTCGACATGGAAACTTGCGCTGGGTATGTGTGGTGTGCAGAAACAATGGGGAAACATGTCATCAAGGGCACTGCTCCAGCTGAGGGAAGAGCTGAGAGCATGGAGGGCAGTCACCAGGGCTGCTCCTAGCTCTGAACCACTTGATCATTCTCTATCCCATCCTCCAAACACCAGTAACCATTCTGAATCACAGAATCATTAAGGTTGGAAAAGACCTCTAAGCTCATTCAGTCCATCCATGAGCTCAACACCACCGTGTCTACGAAACTATGTCCCCAAAGTGCCACATCTATGTGGTTTTTGAACCCCTCCAAGCACAGGGATTCCACCACTGCCCCAGGCAGCCTCTGCTGGGGCTTCACCACTCTTTCAGTAAAGAAATTGTTCCTAATATTCAATATAAACCTCCCTTGGCACAACTTGAGACCATTTCCTCTCCTCCTATCACTTGTCACTTAGGAGGAGAGCCCAGCACCCACCTCACCACAACCTCCTTTCCAGGAGCTGCAGAGAGTGATGAGGTCTCCCCTCAGCCTCCTCTTCTCCAGACTGAACAACTACAGGTCCCTCAGTTGCTCCCAGAACCCCTGGGCTCCAGACCCTTCCCTTCTCTGGATGCACTCCGGGCCCCTCAATACCCTTCTTATAGTGAGGAGCCCAAAACCGAACCCAGGATTTGAGGTGTTGCCGAGTCCTTTGATCTTGTCAGGAAGATAGCATCACCACAGAGACTGCCCAACGCGGTGACCCAGCCAGACATTGCAATGCTCAGTGAGCTGACAGGTGCTGCTTCTGCAAGGAGAGGCAGATACACGGCCAGACAATTGATAAGGTCTGTTTAATTCATCCCCAGATTTTAATTGGATTCTTTTCTGACCCTTATCTTAATTGAGCTGAGTGATAAATGCCTCATACTACTTAAT
This sequence comes from Geococcyx californianus, assembly GCA_013389885.1. Lineage (NCBI taxonomy): Eukaryota > Metazoa > Chordata > Aves > Cuculiformes > Neomorphidae > Geococcyx > Geococcyx californianus. Next base: position 10,040 of record VWPV01030846.1, on the reverse strand, counting down.
TGCATTATATCCTGTGCTAAAGACACACAGATGGGTCTGGAGTTGTGGAACACCATGACCCGGCGGCAGCAGAGGCAGCCACGGCTCAGGGCACCTTCCCCAGCAGTCCATCATGCGCCAGCACTCACTCTGCTCCTCAAAAGCAACCGCAAGAAATATCATTAGGTAAGAGGGTCAGGCTGGTTGCCAGGGAACACGTTTGGCCAAGGGCTATAATGGGATTGTGACTTCATTTTGTACATCAGTTAGGAAGTAAAGAATTGGTTTTGCTGTTTATTTACCCCACAGGCTCAGGAGGACAGAAGGTCCCCTCCTCTGCAGTCAGGCTGGGCTGCAGCCTCGCATCGCTGTGCGTGTGAACGTATCGAGACAAAGTATTTCCGAGTAAAGATTCTGCACAGCGATGTAATGAAACTGAATCCATGGTCCAGTGGTACTGGAAGCAATTTAACCTAAATCTCTGAGTAAACCAAGGCACTGATCAAACCAGGCACTAATTGCACCCAATGAGGAGCGCAGGAAGGAACAAGCCATAATTCTGCTGAAAAGACTTCTTTCCATTATCATTAGATATGCGATTCAAGTGTCCGCTTTTGAAACCCATTCGCCATGAGAAATGACCTCACTGCCTTTACCACCTTTCATCCTTGGGGAAAGGATGAAGATCTCCCTTGCCAGTTTGACCCCCCCCTACAGTTTCCCCTGGAGAGGTTCAGGAGTGGCTGAGGATATTTGGACAGAGCTGAACCCTAAATCCCAAATCATGGAATGGTTTGGGTTGGAAAGGACCTCAAAGCCCATCCAATTCCAACCCCCTGCCATGGGCAGGGACACCTCCCAGTGCATCAGGGGGCTCAAAGCCCCATCCAACCTGGCCTTGATCAGGGACGCAGCTTCCACATGTAGTTGCCAACTCAGGGAAGTGGAAATTCACATGGAGATGCAAATTTTAACCTTGCACAGGGCTTTAGTTTTACTCCAATAGCAAATGCAAAAGAATTACATGCTCTTAGGTGGAACAAGACCACTCCAGGACACTCCTTTTCTCCACATCCATGACATATTTTAATACACTTCCAATATAACATGTGCATTTGTGAGCAATGAAAGTATTTCAACCCTTAGTGTCACATAAAAATTTTCACTGGACTTCCAATACAAGTTATTTCAGTGAAAACAAGACGACTTTTAAAAATAATAAGTAAAGGTAGAACAAAAAAGAGTTAATAATTGGTGGTGCACATGAAATTCTCCTCCTCTACATTAAAATACACCCATGCAACACCAATAGGTCTTCTGAAATATGACCACTTAAGGCTGAAAAATTAAAACACTTTAATTGGTGTTTAAAAAAATTAATGTAATGTTGTCACGTGCAAACCTGGACAGGTATGAGGTGACAGACACACTTTGCAGCAGGTTTCACAGCAAAATCTGAATGTAAGCTTCAGAGGAGCCTAGAAACCCTATAGTTGTGGATTAGGAAAAGAAACCTCCTCAGTAAAACCTAGAAATGCTTTCCTGGGTGAGCAGCAGAGGGAGAGGGGGCCCAAGGCAGTGCTGGTGGTGGGAACCCCATGCTGGGGTGAACATTTAGATGTGTAACTGCAGAGTTGTGTTATTGACATCTAGTGCCTGAGAAAGCACCCCTAGTGGCTTTCTGTCCCCAGAGCTGCTGTTCCTCATCTGCACCATCTACAACTGCGCTTACACTGGCAAGTCCGATGGTTGCAGTCAGCCAGACCTCCAACATCAGCCCCTTGCAAAGCTGTCTGGACTGTTTTGCCAAATCAAAACAGGACAGAAACATGCCTGAAATAAGCATAAACTCTGTTAGTTCACTTTATTTTGTCACTTCAGCTTGCCTCACCGGCACTGGCTCCACAGAGAGGAGCAATACATCCAACTGACAAAGCAGCCGCTCCCCCCCATGTGCTCATTAGCCCTCCATAAAGTTGCAGCCCTAGAAACGGGCGAGCAAAATATTTTTGATGTTGCCAGCGAGCCATCGGAGAGAGCTCTGCCATAGTTGGTGATTTGGGTGATGGGATGGGAATAGCCCCCACGTGGACTTGCGTGATGACAGTCACAGAGGTACCTCAACAGCTTCTGGTTTTGTCATGATGGCAACTGTGCATCTGTGGTCTCAGGTGCTCAGCATCCTCAATTTTTGCATCTCCTGAGCCCGAGCCCCTTCCTTCCCTTCAGTCTGGGTTTGACCAGCTGGAGCTCAAGCACAACAGGCAGGCAGCAAGAGTGCAGCGGACAGAGAGCCAAAGAGCTCATTCTCTAACATTTTACTTTAATAAGGCTTCTCAAGAATTTGTTTCCTACCCACTAGAAACACAGGCCTGACCTCCAGGGAGCTGTTACAAACCTGGCAGGCACTCGCTCGCTTTCATTATTTTTCTGCAGCTTTTCCATTAGAGTTTCCCCTCTCTCTTTAACAGCTTTTGACCCGGGGTGCGAACACAAGGTTTGAGTAAGAAGTTAATTATGGTTTTTCTGTGAGTCATGTTTGGAGTGGGGAAATATAACTGGGAATTGATCCTGCTGGCCAGAATAGAACCATATTTGTTAAAAATACATATACTTTTCCCAGTTAAAAGGTTTCCCTCCACCATTTCCCCCAGACATCTTAATTACTTCTGTTCTCAGGGTAGAACAGGCATCAAGATCATCGCTGACCCTGGCACAGCCGGCTCTCACAAGGGAACTTGAGCACAATTCCTCAGCAAAAATAAATTTAAAGGGGTTTTATTGCTAAAAGTAGAGCTGTTACCTAGAAAGTTCAAGACTTCAAGATTTTGTCATGGATAATTTATGAGCAGGAGTTTCCTGCAGGTGCCCTATTACAGCCTCCTCGGGGAAGCCAAGGGAGCTCAGTGGGATATTTGTCATTGCTGGTGCCCTGCCTCACATCTGCAATGAGCAGTTAAACTGTGATGTAGGTTTTAGACATTCCAGCTACAAAGATCACTGTGGTGAATTTTATTTCCCCTCATATACAGGGTGCATTAATATATATTATTCCCTGGTTTTGTTCACAGGACACAACAGAATCCAGATGTTCAGGGAGAACCTATAGATTCTGGTAGAAATAATAATTACTAAAACGAGCCTATTAGAAGACTTGTTCAATTTTATTCTTTTCCTTTACCTACTTCCTGTTCTCTAAGGAGCCATGAGGAGTAAAAGCTGACATTAACCACTCATTTTTTTTCCCCTCCTACAAGTAACGGACTGTTGAAGAACTTGACTGTACAAGATGCATCACTTCGAAGGATAATCTTAAATCTTCTGGTTTATTGGTCATTTGCGTCTACTCTGCCTGCTCCAGTTGCACAAATGATACCTAATTGAAAGAATTTTATGAAGCTGTTACATAGTAATGTCTGGAATATTAAGAGGTGCTAATGTGTGTGTGGCCAAAGCCCATTTACTTGTCATTTCAAGCTCTATTAGAAGCACACAAACAAAATTTGTTTCCTTCAGCGAAGACAATGTTAGTCTGCGAATTCTAACAGAGTCTGCAAGCGGCAAACAAAACTGGAGCGTTTCCCTTTAAAATGTATTTTAGAAAGGAAAGTTCTGACTTCCACAAGAGATGCAGAGAGAAATTCATGTCTTAAGGTACTGTTAGGTTTTAGACATAGGAAACAGGGGAAACTACCTGGAGAGGNGCTCTGGGCAACCTGGGCCAGGGCCTCCCCACCCTCACAGTAAAACATTTCTCCCTAAGATCTCATCTCCATCTCCCCTCTTTCAGCTGAAAACCATTCCTCCTTGTCCTATCCCTGCATTTCCCTGATCCAAAGCCCCTCCCCCAGCTTTCCTGCAGCCCCTTTCAGTACTGGGAGGCTGCTATGAGGTCTCCCTGGCGGGGAGAGTCTTTCCACCATTGAGACGGATGCGAGAGAAATTGCAGAAAGACTCTTATTGTCCATACAGACTGCACATTTAGTAGAAGCTATACTTTTTAAAAGATAAGCTATTGCTTTTACTGACTGTATTTTTATTGCTAGGCTGCCAATCCACTAGAGGAGATGAGTGTAGCTCTGGCTGGGGCAGGCCTGGAAGTTTCTATTGAAGCAGAGGATACAGGAAAATCTGCAGGATGCAGAGCCAATAGAAACAACAGCTGTCATAAGGATCATGGGGGAAACTAGCAGAGTGGAGAGTAATTAGAGTATAAAACTAACAGCCTTCTCCTCTCCCAGTATTCCCTTGGTTGCCTTTGCAGTCAGACAGCACCGTCTGGCAGCCTCCGCGCAACCCCTGAGCCACCAGAGCGACACACACACAATTAAGAGCCCAGCTGGAAGCTAAGGCTATTTAGGAGTCTGCTCGGAGGCCGAGCTCACACTGTTCTACATATATGAACCTGTGTCTAAATGCACGGTAAACTCAAGGAAGAGAGCTACATTTTTAAAGTCTCTATGGGGGTAAGTCCAAGGGGTTCTTTAAAAATCTGAACACATAAAGGAGATGGGAACTGAGGAGCAGCATCTTCCCCAGAACAGAATGGGACACCAGAAGCAGCAAATCCTTAGTTCCCTGAAGTCAGAAGCACCTGCTTAGAGTAATTCCAGCCTGGAGCTGCCAACGCTAGAAGGAGATGCCACATCATGGAAGCCCAGAGCAGGACTTCAGTCCAAATATTGGTCTTTTGGAAGTTACTTTGGAAAATTCAGTCTCTCCGTTCCCTAGCAATCTGCAGACAGTTTAACAAACTACATTATGCTATCCTTGAATTGTATTACCATCACCACCCCTGGAGAAATTTTATAGGGTCTGCGATAAAAATGCAAGCACGCATAATAAAGCAAAAAAATTGTGAGGAACAAGGTATCCTCCAGAGAACAAAAAAACCTATAAAAAGATGTTAATGTTTTCTGTGACAGCCAAGTAAAACTGTTGTTTTATTGGGCAATTGTTATTGTGGAAATGCATTTTGCTTTTATTGGACCCCCTCCCATTCAATAGGATGTAGGAAAATATAAATAAAATGGGAGTTAAATTTTGGATGTCAAAGTGACAACAGGAGAGGTAAATGTGTTACTGCAGTGCTGTCAGATGCATTAGTCCCTTCTGCAAAAATGCCTTAATTGCACTGACTGTACACACAAACTCTGCTGAGAGCAGTGTTCCCTAATAACCAACACACTTAATGCTGTGTTCACATTAATTTCTGCCTTGTCATTAGCTGAGCAGCATAGGAGGCAATTCTGGAGATTTCCACCACCACCAGACAGGGTAGGGAAGAAGAAGAGACCAAGGGGAGACCTCATCATGGTTTACAGTTTCCTCATAAGGGAAAGAGGAGGAGCAGTCACTGATTTCTTCTCCCTAGACCCGAGGGAATGGCAGGGAGATGTCTCAGGGAGGGTTAGGTTGGACATTAGGAAAAGACTCCTCACCCAGAGGGTGGTGGAGCACGGGAACAGCTCCCCAGGGAAGCAGTCACAGCCTGACAATATTTCAGAAGCGTTTGGCCAGTGCCCTCAGACCCAGGGTGTGAATGTTGGGGTTGTCCTGTGCAGGGACTCGATGGCTCCTGTGAGTCCCTTCCAACTCTGGACATTGTACAGTTCCATGAGCTTTCAACAGGTGTTTCAGAGGCAGAGCGTCCATGCGAGAGCCTCTGGACACCAAAAGTATTCTTGGGAAGGGGTGTTATTTGAGCAGTGCAACCCTACCACATGCAGAGACCCAACAGTACACAGATTGCACCATTACCTATGAATAAACCTGCTCTTGTCACATGGATGTTCACCCTTTCAAGAAGAAAGAGGTGTTACACTAAGGACTTGCTACCGAGCCAGAGCTGCAGTGGAAATGAGAGCAAGTCCACCACAGCTCTGCAGAAACCTCAGTGTGGTACTGGTGTCAAGTCTCAGCCACAGGATGAGGCCAGCAAACCAGAGAGAAAAACTGGAAGCACTGACCACTAGTAACCACTTCTGTGTTGAAATATTGAAATAAAGTATATAAAGTAAAAAAAAAACACCCTGGAAGGTTCAAAACCAGACGTAATTCATTATGGGCAGCTTTGCACCACAACTTCTAAGCAAATATCAAAAAGGTTACAAAGAAAATCAGGATTTTAGAACTCAAAGTTGATTTTTTAAGAGAAACAATTAACAGGTTTTTGGGCTTATTGCAAAAGATGGTGCACCTAAAAGGAAGGCCAGAAGGAAGCTACCAGAGATATTTCTAAGCTCAGAAAATCCAGCCTTGTAGTGAAAGCCTCCCAGATCTCTCACCCAAAGGCAGGCAAAGAGCTCATAGGAAGAGAAAGACTTAGGTTCTGCACACAAAGACAAGGTGGCCAGGGAGATTCAGGACTGAACTGCAAATGCAAGTCTAGTCACAAAGGGAATTTTCACTCGGTGAATTATTCTGATGGATGCATGGATTTGCTAAGAGAAGAAATTTCATATCAAAACTTAAAGTATTTTCTCTGGGAGCTCAGAGATAAATTGTGGCTTTCAGGCAGGAATGAGTGAAGTGCCCAAAGTCAAGCAGAGATCGTGACACGTGGCTCCCAAGGGCCAGTGCTTGGCCAGCAGGCAGCTCAGAGAGGCGGGCTGGGAGGAGAGGGGCCCTTCAGCCTCCACAAAACAGGCTTTGATGGTCCTGTCATCCACTCCCATCCCTGGAATAATAATAGTAATTTGAGAAATAGCTCAGACCAAGTACTTTCAGACTGCTGCGTGCGTGATGTTCAGAGCCCTGTGAGGTCGGGAAGTCTTTGGAGTTCCTTGCATTGCTACTTTCTGAATTGTCTCTAGGCTTCTCTAGACATTTCTAAAAGCAACTCTTGGAAGCAATCTTGAAATGGGATTTTTCTTCCCCATTTCTAGTTATAGAATCATAGAAGGTCCTGAGTTGGAAGGAACCCAACAAGGATCATCCAGCCCAACTCCTGTCCCCACACAGGACACCCCTAACGCTCACACCGTGGGTCTGAGGGCGTTGGTCAAATGCTTCTGGAATGTTGTCAGGCTTGGTGACTGCTTCCCTGGGGAGCTGTGCCAGTGCTCCATCACCCTCTGGGGGAAGAGCCTTTTCCAAACATCCAACCTTTTCTAATTGGAATGTTTACCTTCCCAGCTTACCGTTTTATCACTACAAGGATGCGGGGTTTTCCCTCCATTTCATCTCCTCAGATGTGCTTTGAGAACGTGAGACATCAGGACAAGGAGGCTGGCATTGTCACTCTGTGGTGACAGGCAACACTGGCTCCTCACGAAGCCTAGCAGAGCCAAACTAAAGACAAAAGGCTGCTTTTGTTTCTTATCCCTGGAAAGATGACGTGTTTCTGCCCCCATGAATTATTTTGGGCAGGACTTGCTTTCTACTGAAGAACCCATCCAGAACAGCACTTGCTTTACTCCAAATAAAACGAACCACACAACTTAACTTTAAGGTGAAATAATTTTCTAGACTGAACTTTATACAAATGCTTTAAATATTTACAATTTGGTTTGGTTTAGACATTGTCAATGACAAAGCCTTCTGGTGAAAAGCCCTTGCTTTCTGCAGAAGACAATGCAGCGTATAAAGGCTTATTAAAATTAGTCATTTGCAGCAGTAAAAATGTCGAATTTTTTATTTCACTTTTTTCCTCATGCTATTAAAGATATCGCTACTGTTTCTGTAAAACAACTGCCCACACAGCACCTACTACTGTCATAGGTAGAATAGTGTATTAATTTATTTTTCTGAGGTATTTTGAAAGTATAGACTGCACAAGCATCTATTAGAATTTCATTTACTTGCTAAAAATGTGCCCTAAAAAAAAGGATAAATCTTACCCAAGATGTAGTCAGCTCACCCTCTTGAATAATTTCCTAGATACTTAAACCAATGAAATGTATGTGTCTTCTGCTCACAGAGGAGGAATAAATGAGGTATTAGTCAAGTATTTTCTGAGGATACACAGTCGCTACATGGAACCACAGCTGCTGCTGTCCTGCGGTCAGCAAGACCCGCAGGGACAAGCTTACTGGGGGTCCTGCAGAGAATCAAGGAATGGTTTGGTTTGGAAGGTCTCTCAAAGCCAGTTCCAGCAGTTCCATATCCTTGTTATGCTGGAGACTCCAGAATTGGACACAGGGCTCCGCCGGGGGGGTCCCACCAGAGCAGAGTGGCAGACTCCCCTCNGGGGGGGCTCCATATCTGACCCAACAGCCTGGTTGGTTTAATTTAAGTTCCCAAGGAAAAGAACTATTGAGTATGTACTCCTGCCACGGTGGAGGTGGAGTCCACATGGAAACGAACTACAGCATTTGCTGGGAATTGAGCAGGAACTATTGTCTTCAGAGATGGAAAAACACTGATAGCAGGAGATAAATCTGTAAGTGTCTGATATTCTTTTAAAGTTGTACTTGCTTTCTGTTAAACTTTTGTTATTTGAGACAGCCATTGTTGATTGAAAAGTCATTTAAACACTTCCACTCTTTCATATACCTTAAAATGTTAATGAAATATATATAACCCAGTGTAATTTTTCTTACCCTTTCCCCCCCTCCATTAGGGTAAAACATTCCCTTAATTCATAGATTTGAGATCTCCATAATCGACCATTCCCCGCTCCTCATTACATCTCCCTCTGTCTTTAAATTTCAGAGCATTTATGAAATGAAACCTTTCAGGAATAACTGCAGAAACCCCCAGAAGCTGTTTCTATAGAGACAGGTCTGTCTTGAGTCAGTAAAATGTTTGTAAAAAGAGAGAAAAAAAGACAACGCATCGGGATAATGGGCAGCCTTAAATATGCTGTGTAATTATAATGCACTGAGATTTTTGGCTTAGAAATTAGTCCAATTAGTGACTAATGTTTTTGTAAAGAGATTGCCTAACCTAATGGGGCTTTGCCATTGGACTTCTGCTTCTCTAGTTGGAGCAGGATGAGCGTTCCACCTACACCCTCCTGCCGCTCTGGTCCCACAGGGCGATCAAGGAGCTTTACCATTGCTACATCCAAGAGATGGAGCTGGTTTATGTGGAGAACAGCGCTTACTGTGGCCACTGATGAAAATGGAACCAAACCACCCAAAAGCCCTTTACCTCTGGCATTAAGGAGAAAAAAAGGCCCAAAGACAAGCTCCACCTTTGGCACCCAAGCCACGCCGCAGTTAGCATGAATAATTCAAGCTAAAAATAGACACAGAAGCTGATATGGATGAACACGCTTTGCCAGCTGTGTGAAAGCTCCCTACTCCAAAAAGGCACTTAAATCTTTCCCAAAGAGTGTGATTTATTTGCCCTCATTTTTGCAGATCATGGGCTGAGGCTCTGGATATTTGCAGGTAATTCACATCCCATTTCAAGACCATAAAGTATCCACTGTAGGGAAAGCTGTTTACAGCTCCACACCATGTTTATCCTTCAGCCCTTTGAGATGGAGGAGCAATGATTTATCAAAGCACTGCTCCACATCTATAATTTCTTGTTACGGATGTGCTGTACTTTATATGCGGTACTTCAGTAATCCCGATTAAAGTATATTTCAAAAGCTACAGAGAGGAGGGAAGGATTTTTATCCATTGCCAAGTTTTCAGAAGGAAGAGTTGTTGTAGACATATTTTGTATCACTATTGTGAAAAAAAAAAATAACAACCCCAAAACAATGAAGAGGCACAATGCACTCAGAACAGCAGTTGGTGCCACTGTGGCAGTGTTACACCCCCAAAACTTCATTAAACACTCTCTGTAACAGACAATAAAATAATACAGTCTTGAACATGCTGCACATCATGGATACCACACTCAGTTCAGTCTAATCATCAGGTCCTTTTATGCCATTTAATAAGCGTTGCTACTTCTTTTGAATGAGGACCACCAGCTCCAAGGCCAGTGCTCTCACCTGCAGCCTACGGACATTTTCAAGCAATTTTGAATCAGTCTTGAAACCAAAAGGAGAACTGTACAGCAAACAAACAATTGCAGGTTGGGTGGAGAATGGATTAGGAGCAGCCATGAGGAGAAGGACTTGGGGTGCTGGTGGTCGAGAAGCTTAACATGAGCCGGCA
>VWPV01030844.1:0-13099 GCA_013389885.1 Geococcyx californianus | reverse complement strand
TGGCAGGACCTGCCTTTCATTAAACCCATTGTGACTGGGTCTCATCCACCTGATTTGTCCTCCATGCGCTGTATGATAGCACTCAAGATGATCTGCTCTATGATCGATAAAAGGGGACAAGAAATACTGGAATGAAGCGAAAGTAACAGGAACTGTGAAAAAAGAGTGCACACCTAAGTTTTGTTGACTTTTCCAAATCCCCACAGTTCCTGGTTCTATAGATGTACCTAACAGCTGGATCCTCTGGCTAATCACTCTCTGAGAAAATTGTTTTCATAGAAGGCTGAAAAGCTTTTTATGTCCAACAGTAATAGCAGGTATTCTGAAGGAAGGACAAAAGGGAAGGCCATTAAGTTAGAGAATGCCTGAAGAAACTCTAAAATATCTGAACACCATCAGCTCTCATGCTCTAACACTTCTAAAGGGACCCTGCCAACCTGAGTCCCTAAATCTCTTTGGCCACATATGTTATTTTCCTTCATTTCAATTCCTGATGTAAAAGGTTTGTATACCTCAAAATAGGAGCATAAAACAGAGTGGTAATTTCAACCATTGATACATATAAATAGGCTTATCTATGGCTAGAATACTCCATTATTCCCGAGTCAGATTTAGAGAAACAAACCTCCTGGATTTCATCTCAACAACAAAACCCACCTCAACTCAGTTCCACAGAGAAAGGACGTAGCTTTTCAGTGTCCCTTTAAATCATTTTAGATGCACATTGCTTGTATAATTAGAGAATTTTTTAACAGAGGAATATAGAGAGAATGATGTATGTGTGTCTTATACTTTTCAAAAATGAGTAAGCTATGGTATACTTAGATGCCCAATGATGTGGTAGCTGGTCCATACAGAGTATGTTCACAAAATATCTGTGGCTAAGCTTACTTCCCAAAACACTCCCAGGTAGAAAAACTCTCCAGAAATAGAGAAACTCAACATTTCGTACTTACCGAATAGGATTTTACAGTCAGATTTTTAAGATCTTATTGTTTCAAGTATCTGCAATATTTTGTAAAAAAAACCCAACCCTGTATGAACTCAGGGGGTATTGTGCTGTTGGTACTATCACGTATAACACACTGATTTTTGCAGTGAATATTGACTTTTTTCTTTTGTTTACTTACCTATCATCATATTATTTTTAATATTTAATTATACTCTTGCTAGCCCACACTCTGGTTATCTTTGTGCAACCTCTGAGAAGCACTTACGTTATTCTTAACTTTCATTTGGCTGTTGAAACAATGCTAACTGTATCTGAGGTAGGGTACAGAAGCAATGCCTTTAATTGAGAACTCCAGGAACTGACATTATCGTTCTCCCCACCTCTGACACATACAATTAGAGGAGTTCAATGGCAGTGATTGTAAAGACATCTAGGGAGGGGAGAGATCTCCATACATGCTGCTTGACTGGCATCTAGCTTGGGCAGAGCTCTAGTTTGTTGCTCTGTCTGCTGGCACGATCTTGTTTTTGACAATTATAAAAATCCTTCTCTGTTGAGCTAAGTGTTGCTACCTTTTGTTTCTGCCCAGCTACACGGCCCACCAGCAGTGCTTTATTTAACATAAGAAGTTAAAACAGTTAAAATGGATTCTGTTATATCTGTCTTAATGTGGCTTTCATTCAGTTGTAAGCCTGAAGTCTCCTTTTATCTTAATTTGTAAAATATTTTGGAACAGTCTTTTTTGTTTGCTTGTGTGCTTTAGAAAGCAAATATAATTCTGAAGTGTCAGTGTCATAATTTGAGGAAAATTCAGAGAGTTTAATAAAAATTTGGCCATAATTGATTGTCAATACAGAGTTTTAACGTAGACACAGGCTTAGAACTCATCTAATATTAATTAGATCCTAGAAATTATCCTCTGTTGCTTACCAAAAACATCAGAAATTTACTGCAGATTGCAAAGGAAAACAGCAGTAGAAATTATGTAAAACTACATACTTCCAGCAACAGTACAGCAATATTTTTGTCAACTACAATATAGACACAGGAATGCCATCAGGACGTGATTTTAAGGTCTATTTCCTTAACTTTTCTTGAACTCAGGGGCACTTACCTAAAAGGAACAAAAAAATGACAGATAATCTGTTACTTTATAAAAGTTACAGATGCACCTCAGTATCAAATAAGGAAACTTTATCCTGGAATTTTCCCAATGAGAAGATTTACTGTGACTTTTGTCACAGGCCGCAAGGAATGTCTAGAACTAAAATACTCCAACCCTCCTGCTCAAAGCACCATCAGCCCTAGGCAGGTTACTAATGACCCCATCCAGTTGAGTTCTGAGTATCTCCAAGGATGGAGATACTTGGGGCACCCCATTCAATATTTTCCAAACCTTAAGTAAAAAGAGTTTTTAAAAAGGTTAATACAAATGTTCTGTTTCAATTTGCACCTGCTGCCCTACTACTGGATGCAACTGAGAAGAGTCCAGCCGTGTCTATCCCATAAGCTATTTGGTATACACATTTATAAGATCTTCTACCAAGATTTCTTTTCTCCAAACTAAGTAATCTCTGCTCTATCAGCTTCTCCTTGTCAGATGCTGCTTGCTCCCTATCATCTTCACACCCACTGACTGGACCTGCTCCAGTATGTCTGTTTCTCTTTCTACTAGGGAGCTTGTAACTGGACACAGTATTCCCAGAATTGGCCTCAATAGTGCTGAATAGAAGAGATGGATCAACTCCCTCAATCTGCTGGCAACACCTCCCAATGTAGCATAGGAAGCTGTTGGCCCTCTCTGACTCAAGGGCACAGTGCTGGCTCACGTTTCACTTGCTGTTCACCAGAACACCTCAGACCCTTTTCTGCAAAGCTGCTTTCCAGCCTGTGGAGATCACCTTGTACTGATGTAGCAGTTTGTCCTCCTTAGATTCAGGACTTTAGTCTGAACAACAGCAGATAACCACTGTCAAACCTGTGTTCACACAGACATACATTGCCATGCACCATTAAGTTCCTCATACAATTTTATTTCACACACAAAAAAGCTGCTGTCAACATATACAACAGACTATCACAGAGATACTGTCAGTTCTGGTTTCAGCGTGCCAAGCGCACACAGAAGTACTTGCATTATGTAAGCATATCAAGTGCTTGGGAATATGAAAGGGACATTTACAAAAGTGTGTACACAGTTGTGCAGACCTCTATCTTAAAATACAGTTCTGAGTTATCTTTCCGTTTACATACCAAACTTAGTGTACTTCACCTATAAAGATGGCTCTCTATTTGATGAATTGTAAGATATCACCAGTCTTTATCATCCCATAAATCACACCCTCTTCCAAAACAGAGATCTGCACATTTTCCCCCATCGTCCTATTTTGACAATTATTTTTCCTTTCTTCTCCTTTGGAAAAAAAAGTGCTGACTCATTTTCTTGCAGCATTATTATCTCCAGTTTTGACCATAACATCTGCTACTGCCAAGGATGCAAAATGTAACTACTTTGAGACATTTAATGTATGATAAATTAATACCGCAGAAAATGTAATGAAAGGATCAAACCTTAATCACTTTTTTCGGAAGACAGTTCATTAAAAATCACTAAGAATTTTTAGGACAAGTGTCATGAGCAGGAACTGATCTGAACTCCTGAGAAAACAAGCATGAAAGAATTTACTTTGACTTGTATTCCTAAAAAATCAACTAGAACTAGGATGCTTCAATTTATATTATTTTTATTTGTGATCTTTATCCCCAGAAAGCCATGATAGTGTTGGTACACTCAGGCATTCATCAGCTCTTTGATAAAATTTCACCTATTTCTACAAGAAAAATGCAGAGATTAAGCTAAGAACAGGATGTAATAGCTATGAGGCCCTATTAAACTGGAGATTGAATTTGAAGTTTTCATTCTCAATATTTCTTTTGTAAATTAATTTGTAACATTTTGAAACGTAACAGTGTAAAAATGTCATTATTCATCTTCAGCATGTTAAAAGACCTTCATCTTTAAACAAATCCTGAAATTCTCAGTGAGAACGCACATTTGTCAGATACAAATTGTTCAGATGCAGCCTTTGGCTTAGGAAATCCGTAAACTACTGACTGCTGGGTAGTGGTAGCCTGTTTTTTATATGGCTTTTTCTGAAAAATGTGCTACTGGCAGCTGTTAGATTTGAGCTAGATGTGGTAATATGCTCTAATCCAGTGTAGACTTCATAAGGTTTTATGTTTCCTTCCTACTTCCTCATCTTTGCCATTGCCACATTTTTTTTTCTTTCTCTCAGTTTTTAAAATGTAAGCTTGGCTTTCACTTCCTCCATTTCCCCAGCTGAATCTCCTTTTGATGGCATATCAGTGTATACTTTTTCTATATCTACATATGCAGTTTTGTCTTCTTGCTCATATTACAGCACTGTCCTACTGGCGCTAGAACTGATATGTCTATGACCAGTCACCTCTTTTTCATGACTTTTAGCTCATTCGGTTCCTAATGTATGATCTCCATCTCAGCATTTATTTCCCTTCCCACAATTCCCGAACTTTCTTTCAGAGTTGCCTTTCTTAGCACTAGGATATCTATTCTTGTTTCTTTCTTTCCAAGCCTTTGTTACTTTTCCTCTTTGTTACCTCCCCTAGTCACATACCACAGGTGAGCTAAGAAGGGAAATAGATATCTCTTTTGGCTTCCTGAATGAGGAGTGCATTTAAGAGGCTCAAATCCTGACATATTCAAACAGGAAGCATAAAATTAAGCTGTCTGCTAATTTTCCAAGGAAGATATCAGCACAAATAGGATTAATGAACTTAATGTTGTCCTAGATAGTGATACCAATTTCTTGAAAGAAAAAGCGCCCTGCCAACAGCTCAGGTCACTTTGAGACTGACTGAACATTACTGATGACCTTAACTAATGGAATGCTGATATGTAATGAGATTTTTATAGCCTAGTAAACCAATTAGCTAATTACTATTATTCTCTCTGGGTGTGAAAGTAAAAGAATTACTTTACCAAGTTTTGCAAGACAGAACTAGTTGTGTTAGCCAGAAGTTCGCATAGTGCAGTGCCAGGCATTTGAACTAAAGCAGTGAACTAAATAAGCCTTTGCACCATCTGCTGACTACAAGTGGTTTCTGAGCAACACACTACTCTCCTGACTATTTAATACTGAGGATGATTTAATACATTCCTGTTCGAAAGTATTCTTCTTCATAGTACGTTTTCTTCATATCAAATTAGGTTCCCATACCAGATCTCGTGTCATATGTACCACATCACTCTTCCTGCTGAATTAAGGACCTCTGAGAGTATTTGTTACTGCTCTCCTTCTACTTGTTTTCTACACTGAATTCTTGCTGCACCCTCTTCTTCCATCTTTCCTAACAGACACAGTTAAGCAGTTAAGTTGTTTTATGTGGCTTTCTTTAGCTGCAGGAGGGTGGGGATGTGAAGCACATCTTGTAAAATATCTGTCAGACCAAACAAGTAATTTCCAGAGGCTTTCTAACACCTACCAGTCATTATGGATATCACATTGTTATCGCAGTTATTAAAAACAGTTCTAGATTAGCTAAATGTCAATCTTGCAGCAACTGCACAACCTTCAGGATATGTTTGTGTACGTGACAGACTCCAACTGTGAAATGACTACTTCAAAAATCTTCGTACTTCTATGTAAACATTTACTACTGGTTGTCTTTATGGAAACAAAAAAAATCAAAAACTGAGTTAGATTCTGCTATTCAGATGGATTATCTTTGTTTGTATTACTCTCTCTTCTGAGTCTGAAAGTACCCAAGATCAATTTCAGTACTGTTTGTTTTCAAATTTTCAGTGCATTGGTTAAAAAGAACTGTATCTTTTGGTTGGTTAGTTGTTGTTTTAAAATACTCACAGACTTCAACAATTTAAAAGCATGTGTTTTGTTTGAGGAACAAATCAGAGGTTACAATATCAACTGAAGAGTCTTTTTACAAAATCACATCCAAAAACATTGACAGTTCTACTAAAATGACCAACCAGTGTCTTCTTCTGTTCAGTTTGTTAGTGTTGTCTTCCCTTATATACTAAACCTCTGACTGATTTTCATATACATTAAATTGATGAAAGAACTTCAGTAGGGATTAAGCAGAACTACAAAAAAGAAAGCTTTTTTTTTTTTTTCCCCAGTGGTGTACAATGCTTTATAAAGGATAAAGCAGGTGCAAAAAGTTCTGACAAAGTGTAGTCAGAGAGACATGACATAGGAGGTGCATGTGTTAATACCAATTCTGCAATCACCATACTGTGAAGAACCCACAAATAATTAGACTTTGTACATGCAAAACGAATTCCCATTTTGTAAGACGCATTTACACTGGTTTATCTTGTACCGAGGCACAGTCTCAAGTATGCGATGATACATTTTGTCACCATGGAAAGGAATGTGTAACATAATACTAAAGAATAAACATTGTACGCCGGTAAAGCTTTAATCCTTATTTCAACACAAACAAGAACTTAAAAACATGTAGAACAGTGCCTCTATACCCCTCCCTTATGTAATTTTCACCTGATTATTTTTTTGTCCAATTTTGTTATGTACATGGTTGACCTGAGCTAGTTGTCTCTAACTATTCAATTAGGTATACCCAATGAAGGACGGGACAGAAAGTTACTGTTATTTC
The DNA here is from genome assembly GCA_013389885.1 of Geococcyx californianus. Lineage (NCBI taxonomy): Eukaryota > Metazoa > Chordata > Aves > Cuculiformes > Neomorphidae > Geococcyx > Geococcyx californianus. The sequence continues at coordinate 6,471 of VWPV01030844.1, read as the reverse complement.
ACTCTTGAAAAGAAAAGTCTTCTCCCTTGAAATTTTAAAGTTCTCTACTGATATGGAGTAAAATCCTGTTCATGTTACATAAAAGTATCCAGTGAAATCACCAGGATCCCACCTTGGTAAGGAGATCAGGATTTGACCCAAAATTGCACTACTCTAAGGATATAGGCATTCTGTAGAATTTGTGGTCATACATCTTTATGCCTAAAACAGAAACACAAGTTAATGCTCTTGCTGAAAGCTTCCGTAATATAGTATTCAGCAAAGATGAGTACAGTTTTAATTAAACATAAATAAGACTCCTACCCAGAAATTGCTGCTAGTTTTTGATGAGCCTGATAGGCCATCTCACATCCTCGGGTTCGGGTTTTGTGCATTTCCACATGTAGAGATGGACAGGTGACTGAGATATCCCCAATTGAAATGACCAGCTCCCGATATAGAGCCACCTGAGTATTGAACTCCTGGACAAGCTGAAAAACAAAGAGGATTTACTTATATAAGATGTTTAACTACACTGATAAAAGCAATCATGTTTTTAAAAATATGCCTAATCTTAGGTTTGTTCCTTCTGTTTCCTGTTCCACAGCATAGAGAATCAAGTGTCCAAGACTTAGTAGAAGACTAGGGCCTCCATGGCAGCTGCCTCTTCTATGAGCTATAAATGTTCATTTGCAGGAAAGTGGTGTTTCTCCTTTTAGTCTCTGAAAATGTTTGAGTTATTAGTCTTATATATTAAGCAGACAAAAAAACATCTGTTTTACTAGTAGCATGAGGTTATTTTTTGCTATTATAAAAGCCAAAAATATCTCCAGAAAATGATTACCATTGCTTCTTCTGCTTCCTGATTCAAAGCACATTTAGAGACTGGAATGAAGCATTTGCTTTTACACTGGCAATTTTGCTAATTTATTTTGTAATGATTTCTGTTCTGTCACTGGCCTCTAACCCAGCTTTCAGACTGAGAATTGATCTGAAGTTACTGGGTGAGAAGATGTAACAGATAGGTGCTTTCCAGTTAAGATTCTATAAAGCACTTTTTCCAATCTATGTGTGGGAAAATCAGACACAGAAGTAAATAAACACACCGACCTTTACAGAAATCTAATATTCAGCAGATACACATGGATGCTATTGGATAAACAGGTAACTTCTACAGTGATAGCAAGATCATTACTGTTTAGTTTCAATGATTACGTAAGTAGGATTATATTTTAAGGAAATGAAGCATTTGCTGTCTTCTGAAAGAAAGCATATCAGACTATGTGGTCCACATGGTGGCGGGGGTGGAAGGCAGGGAGCAGTAGAACAGAGTATTTATTTATCTGTGTTTTGCTAATTTGACCTCAATTTCCAAACTACATAAAAACAGATAAGAGTAATTGCTCAAAATTCTGCAGTCCTCCTTATAACCAGTTCAGCATATCCCAACATCCAAGTGTGATAAAATCTGGATTCCAGCAGATCTACACAATTTTAAAGTTAAGCCCTCAAATTCTCATACTCAGAAAATAAATAATTGCTCATTTATTTGCAGTATTACATTCTGATTCTTCACTAATTTCATTGTATATTACTCTGTATAACTGGAAACTAGTATTGGGGCATAGTTTTGGGGCCACGCTTTCGTAAACATCATTCTAAGAGTAGGAAATAGGTTTCTCTACTTCTGGAGCAACAAAAAACTCCCAATGCATTACAGTATATCTACACCCTCCTACCAATAAACAAAACCAAAAGCACAAAGCCAACAAAGACCTAGGCAAAATATTTGCTAAACCTGGCATCAACTCTCTCATTCTGTAATTTAAGAGAATGTATGAAAGCAATGGAGAGAAAAAAAATTGGAGTATTTTTTGTCATAGTGTAATTACTCTGCATTAAGGGAAAGAGAAAAGCACCACATCCTGCAACTGGTAACTGGTTGCGACAGACACATTCTGCCAGTTTGCACCTGACATCCCCTATCTAAACAGGGAACATGTTCAGCTACCTCAGCATTGCCAAGGAAAATAAATCCACAATAATGTTGCAGCACTGAGACAGAAAACAAGAACATAAATACACTGGTTTTATCTCCTGAATCTCACTGCATCTTGACATGACCCCCCGTAAATTGTATTTTATTTCGAATCAGTTAATTCTAACAGAGCTACAAGTTTTGTTTTACTAATCACATTATTCTGTTGGAAATGCAAAGAAAAGGCAGGACCAAGTAGGATCCACTTGTTGTGTATATATAGAGAGCCACTGTGGCAGCTTTTGTTCCTTGGTGCACTGGGAGTTGCTCCCAATTTTGACGTATCAGAGTGGATATCTGCCAGCATAATTTGCAGTATTAGAGAAAAAAAATTGTCAGAATTCAGCAGAACAGGAATTGCAGGTACATTTTTAATGTGACTGAGCTTTATCGAGATCCAGGTTTTTCAAGCAAAGTCAGGAGAAACTTCATTGGTTTTCTAATTCTGCCATTGGTTAGAGGTGCAATTTTGTGGCCCAACGTCCAGCTGACTGTAGCTGAAGGACCCAGATATGGGGTATATGGTGCTAGTTTGGACGAAAGTGTCAAGATCCAAGCATTCCAAACATGGATGGAGTAAAACGTGATAGCATAACGTGACAATCCAAAAATAATACAGATGCAGGTGCTTGGTCTGAGGTTTTACAACTGCAACCAGCTAATTCTGGGAGACGGAAACAGGTACCACACGTCAAGGACAAAACTTCACGGCCTCAAATTCTGTTTTAGAAGGATTTTAGGGCAAGCGCGTGGTTGCTGCACACGACAGTGAGCAGAGTGCAGCGATGCAGCGCACCCAACTATTTACCTACTTAGGCTTCAGGAAGTGCAGGTCTGGGGGCAGATTTGGCAGGATCGAGCCAAAAGCAACTCTAGCTGCTTTGGCAGCGCCGCGGAGCCAGCGTGTGCAGGCGCGGGGGCTCCCGCTGGAACTGGCGCCCGGCTCCCGTCCTGCCCCGGCCGCCTCCCCTCGGGTCTCGTTTTCCCTCTCCTCTCCCGCGTACGCGTCAGCCTACAGGGCAGCACCCCCGGCGGGGACTGCTGTTTTAAAAATAGTGCACCTGCACGTGATGGGAATAGGCAAGCGGGCGGGAGGAGCGGCGCCGGCGGCGGCCCGGGCGCGCGGAGGAGGCACACATCACAGCTAGCCCGGCGGTGGTACCCACCATCTTGCAGTCATCCAGGGCTCTCTGCGTCTGGTAGGCGCTCTCGGAGCCGCTGCCCCGGCGTTCGCTGTCGCGGCCGCGCGGCGAGGTCCTGCCGCCCTGGAAGAGGGACGCGGCGGCGCGGGGGCGCTTCCTGCGCCCGCCCGGAGCCGCGCTCATGCACGCGCATCCGTCGCGCGGAGCCGCCCGCCGCGCGGGGCCCCGCGGGCGCGGGCAGCGCCTTTCTCCCCGCCGCCGCCGCCCCGGGAGGGGTGCGAGTCCGCACCGCTCCTCGCCTCCGCCCCGCGCCGCTCACGGCTGCTACGGGAGCTCGTCTGGCGCCGGAGGGAGAGCCCGAGAAGCGCCCTGCAACATCGCCTCCGCTACCGCGGGGAGAGGCGGAGGGGCTGGAGCCTGCCCTGCTTCAGCAGCATGTCAGCCCCCCCGCCGGTGCCATGCTCCGCCGTCTTCCTTCCCGCAGCCGGATCGGGGGGACGAGCGCTGGGGAAGTGCTCCCATCCACAGCCTGCGCGCTACTCCCGGCGGGCGAGCGCGTCCCGTCGCCGCTCCGCGCGCCTCGCCGGGGCGCCCGCCGGGAGCTACTCGGCGGGGCCGGGGGGCACGGCGGGGCCCGCCGGCTGACGCCGGCAACNCCTCCCTCCCCCGGGCTCCTCCCGGGCCCTGCTACCCCTCCGCGCCGCGCCAGACCCTTTTCTCCCGGGCTCGTCCCGCGTCCCGCCACCCCTCTGCGCCCAGACGCGGTCCCCGGGCCCCACCGCGCTCCCCGAGCTCTTCCCAGGCCAGGCCGCATCCCCAGGGCAGCCCCTTTCCATCGGGCAGCCCCGGGAGCCGGCCCCGACCGCGCAGCAGTTTTCCCGTGGGCGTTATCACATCACCTGTGCGGCTGTTGCCAGAGTTGGGGCTCATGTTTAAGAAGCCTATTTAAAGATTAATTTTTTTGTTTAACAACGACTCAGTTCTCTGCTCAGTCTTGTTTTCTTTGTTACGGGGCTTTAAGAAGAATGTTTGGAGGTGCAACTACAGTGCAGGTTGTATTTGTTCACTGTAGAAAAGATTAAATTATAATCCACTGGAGAAACTTGTTTCCCCTGCGCTCCAGCATGGCGGTGCAGTTGCAGTTCACCAGGCTGATGCTTGCAGTCGCCCCTGGCCTCGGGGCACCGGCTGCTCCAGTGCAGACGGCTGTGGGACTGTGCCCACGTTTTGTCTGCAGCCGCCGTACCCCAGAGCCCCTTGGGCTCTGCACTGCGCTGCCCTGGGGCGAGCTGTGGCCTGGGCCACCGTCAGCTCTGGGGCTTGTCTGATTCTCCCCTGCAGCCAGGTAGCTATGGATGGTTAGCTCACTTCTGGTATAATTTGTGTCTTCAGGAGATTAAATAGATGCTTCAGTAATGCTCTTGATACTAAGGGAGTGACAAACAACACATCACACACAGAAACCCACTCTTGCCAGAGAGCTTGAATATGCCAACAGTGGCACTCTGGCACATGGAGAGCCTCTTTCCAGGCTTACTGAGCATTATTGTAACACATACCACCTGGTATCTACGAGAGTCTAGACGCTGCCTGTGAGTCTGCTTGGAACTCTTTTCAGACATTCCCTGCTATTTTCCCAGAAGCGGAAGCTACTGGGTACGCGTTAGTGTTGATGGGTTTGCAGTGCTTGCAAGCACTGTCATCAATATAACTAAAATGACCTTGTAATTATGTTACCATTGTAAACATACTACTAGATCTTCGGCATTGGAGCAGCAATAACTTGCAGTTTGCAAGTGCTATTTTAAGGACACCGCTTTTTTTTTTTTTGACTTTTTGTAGTAAACTTAATTCTATTACTCATAATAAATAAATGCTTGAATTTGGTGCTGCATGAACACAAGCTTTGAGCCAGGACATCATTTACAAACAAAACAATGACAAGGAAAATATTTCAATACTGGCAAAAAGCAAAATGAATTCATCATCTCCTCATGTCTACGTAGAACAATATATATATGTAAAAGAAAGTGAAAATATAGTACTATGCCACATTAATGCTGCTGTTTTAATCATTGCTCGTGTATCATGTTAGTCCCGTATTGTAGTCCTATGTTAGTTTATTTCAGGTTTCACTAAGAGCTACTGTAATAGCAATAATGAAATAATACTAATACTAAACCTAATAACAATAAACCTATCAAAGAAGGCAGCATGTTTGCTTGTACTATTACCTGTCCTGGCTGAAGTTCCAGTCCCTTGAAAGCAGTGCTAGAAGTCCCACTGAGTTTTAAAATTGTTAGAACTTAATTCCTGGTGATATATCTGCCCTCTATAAAGCTGAGTCACAGCTGATTTTTGCCCTTCAGTCAACATCTGGAACAGTTTAAAAGTCCTAGTGACCTACAACGTGTTCAATCCAGATTGTTTGTATTTTCAGTATGTCCATATTTGGAAATGGATCTAGTGATTCTTTCAGTAATTTATAAGATTGCATGTTTTCATAATTCTTCCAGCTGACCTCTGAAATCATCATGGAACATGATGAATTTCATGGCATCCCAGGCTTATGTTGGAGAAGCAGGAGTGACAGGGAACAAGTCAGTCTGGGATGCATAAAAACCAATTATTTTTGTAGGCATCCCAGTGATTGGGCTGGGAGGAAGAGCTCCAAGCTACGTCATCAGATGCTGTTGCAGGGCATGCAGCTGGAGCAATAGAATTCAGTTTGAAAATACATACCACCAGGAAACAAAAATGCTGTTTTGAGCAAGCATATATATATGTATATGTGTGTGTGTGTGTGATAGACCACTTTCCTGAAAAGACATGATTCTTTCCTCTTGCTTGAACTGGAGTTCCTGTCACAAATAATCTTGTTCTGTAACAGCTTTATCTCCTGATGCTTAATGGTTGCAACAAGGGGCTTGTTGCTCCCTCCCACAGCATCCTCTCAAGACCATGGGTAGGTGACCTTGAAATAGGTTCAAGGAGTACTTATCCCCTTATATAGTCAATTTTTTTTGGCAACTCCACAGCTCATAATGAAATAAAAGTAAATATGTAGTCTTTGCTATAGCTAGTATATATTGTAATTCTAAAAAAACCAACAGTGATGAGCTTTTTACTTGGAAGTCTCTATTGTTCCATTTTCTTGTAATCTCTGTCTAATCCATTTATTTCTCTTGTCATTGGCTTCTGATAATATTTCCCACAGGTGAATAGAATGTAATGGACTACATAAGTTATAAAAGGGACACTGATTAGCTGAGAAATATTAGGAGATATCTTTGGAGGAAAAAAAAAGGAAAA